>JAFEJD010002602.1:0-21894 GCA_018296065.1 Blastomyces percursus | reverse complement strand
CCGTGCCAATGTAACGCGACTGATCCCATATTTTTTGGCAGTAGTAGTGTAATTAGGAATCGATTCTTTATTAAGTTCATCAATCGCTAACTGAATAACGCGTTCGTTGACCATATTACACGTTGATGAAGAATATGAGTATGAACGTTGAGGATGACAAAATTAGCGATCGTTAGGTGGGAGCGATCGTTAGGTGGGTGATCACGTTACGTCACTTCACTCAGGATGCCATGTGACCAAGTTGGTGAAAGAAACCCCACTTGCGTTTGTTCTTAGTGATAATTGACGGTCTCAATATATTTCATGTCATTGTGTTGACTTAATGTACTTTTCTTTCACGAATTTTCAGATATGACGTTTGATAAAATGAGGGGCATCTAAGAGGGGTTGATAAACACTACTAGCACCATAGATTTGCACGACCTGTCCTCTTTACCCATGTCATGGTGGTGAAAATTTTGATTTTACCACTCAGATGCCCGCAATTTTCCATTCAGCTTAAGCTATTATTCTTATTAAGGCAGATGAACATTCCCTTTTGTCATATCGTTGACTCGGTGAAAATACGCAATTTAAGTACGATAATTATTGTTCTTTGGTAGCTTTCAAAATCTTCGGGTTTGAGCTTCCAGGCTGCTTATGAGTAAAAGTCTCACGTGATGCGTTAATAATTGAAATTCGCAACCTTGTATTGAAGATGGTAGGTGCGGACGACGGCGTTACGGTCCTTCGAATCAAGGTGTTGAAAGATATTTCACCATGCCTCTGCTGGCACTCGAAAGATTGTATGATTCTCTTTTAAGGAATTCAAGGTCTTGGAATTGCCTATAGTTGGATTTGATAGGATATCAGACCACGAATGAAATTTCTGGCAGTATTTTGTGTGCATCACAGGTTTTGGGATTCAATGGCCGTTTTCTCTGGCTTTATTTTATTTTCATTCTTAGGAATTCGCCCAAACATGTCGAAGAAGCGAGGGATTATATACCCGCGCACGATCCACCGAGGAGGGAGGGGATTCATTCATTCTATAGGTCTCGATTGCAGGTCAGGGAACGCATACTTACATACGCTTATGTGGTAGGGGGTCGTTGTTCGTTTGGATATTCCCTTGTTGAAAAAAGCGAGCAAATTTATAATTCCTACTTTATTATTTTAGGACACACTGTTGACAAATTTTATATCGACGATACACAACAATAAGCTAGTCCCAGGAGCTTTGCTTTACGAGGAACTTAGCACTGCATATCCATACATTATAGGACACTTATGACCTCGCTTTTCACATCGGACACTTTCCACTACGCATTACGCATAAAGATTAGCCATCGACCATGATTGCTGAACTCCTCCACGAATTTATTTGTATAATCGTATATCATTGGTAAGCATGCAACTACTATGTCCGCTAAGCACTGTCGCCGCAGTTGTATGTCTAGATGGTATTCAGACATAAGAATTCATATTATCAGCTGCGCCTGCGCCGGTAAAATCACGATCAAACCTATTATTGCAGACCAGAGCTTCTTCGACATGCTCATAGGTGACTGTGTCGTCGCCGGCTAATGCACATGCGACCCGAACAATATTTTTAATCTAAATTGTGGCGTTACTCAGGTAACAGCAAAGGCCCACACAACCGTGATTTACGCGAGGGATGTAGAGCTAGTCATTGTAGTGTAGAGACAGATGCGCTTGCAATGCAGGTGCAGATATGGTCATTATTCTAGGGCTGAAATTATTGTAATTAACGAGGCAGTGAGTTAAAGACTGAGCTAAAATTGAGATCTGGAGTGAAAATGAATTGAGAACCTGGATTAAATGTTAGACGAGTTCGCTATATAGAAGCTGAGATACACACAGTTCTTGACAAGTTACCCATTGCGAGCCATTTGATTTATCTTAATAAGAGGATCCAGGAACACGACTGGCATCCAAGAAGATATAGTTAAGGTATATGTATTGTGTTGAATAAACGATTACCAGTATCGGTGCTACCTCTTCCGGTGAACTTATTGTTGGAGAGGCGAAGAGCAACAATATTGAGATTTGGGTAACATGCGAGTGCAGTGGCGGGGCTGCCGCGAGAAATGAACTCAGCTTGAACGACGCCGGCGACTACCACAATGCGAATAGTGGCATGTAGTTTGCGGATGTGCTCCACGAACTGCATCACCGTCCCACCGCTGTTCACCACCGAATCCACCAGCACTACAGTGCACCGTCCACGCAGATGATTAATTGTGATGTCATCGGCGCAGTTGGCATGAAGAAACATGGCGAGCGGAAATACCTCATTGACTCCGACGGCCATGGGTTCTCCACCGCGCATCAGTGCCACAATCAATGTTTGCTGCTCACCAACAAGCCGATAGCCACTTGTATTATTGCCCTGGACGTGCGGAATCGGGTACTCTTCGACGCCAATCAAGTCCGTCAAGAATTCGGTCCCCAGATACCGCCCAACACCGCGATGGGCTTCCCTCAAGACTGGACCGAAATTTGTTGCATCGCGCATTGGCGTCATTAGAAGCTTGGCCGCACCTCTATCTGTAGCATGAATAAATTGAGGAATAGCATGTGGACTGCGGCGGCAAAGAACAGAATCGATAAACCCCTGTTCCGTGAGCTGGATCAAGGGAAGTTTATTGGTGTTCAGCCTTGGTGGTGCATTGCAGGACAACACAACTTGACAGCCCCGAAGACTGTCTTTATCGATAGCGGCCATCAAGGCCGCGTCCATGCTCTTGCTCCTGGGGTTCTCCTTGCCAACCACGATGATAGCACGATCTGCCTTGATCAACATGTCCAAGTCCAGCGGACTATCTCCGAATGCCCAAACATACTTACGATGAACTCTTTGCAAACGAGTGACTAAGGCGCCTTTCACTGCACCTGTGATAACGAAACCGTCTGAGATGCGTCCCCCACCTATGACTTCCACCATCTTGGACAGACCTTCTCTCTCCAACACCTTCTCCCAAACACGACGTAACCCACAAGTTACAACCACTGCTCTAACATGCTCTTTTTCTGCCACCATACGCAATAGGGACACGAACTCGGGATACATAGCCACGACCGATGCCACAACTTCACAGAGATCATCAAACTCTTGGTCGCCGACTATCTCCTCATACCACAATGCGGCTTGCCGAAAGGCAGTATACGAGTAACCTAATGCACTGCTGAATATTGTTTTTAGTGGGAATTCTTTGTCCGTTGATGCTGAGAGCTGAGCAAATTTTCCCAGAACAGAGTGCCTGTATCTTCTGCAGACAACGTCCTGTCCGCGTCTATAACCATCACCGTCTCGAGTTGATTTTGGTTGGCGATAAGGGCTTCGTCCAGTTTTTTTCGGCCAAAGACACGTTTCGTTTCTCCGTATGTTGATGGAAATCGCGAAGCAGCATTGAGACTTTGTTCAGCAATATCGAATCCGGGGACACGAGTTGAGAACAAAATGCCATGATTGCGGCAAAGACGGCGCAGTTGCGTCTTTTCGGTCTCTTGCCACCTGTGTAAATGGCTGGCGGATGTGGAGGGACGTCTCCTCTCTTTGTCGTCTACTCGGCGCTTTGCGATGATCTCGGCAGATATGTCCAAAAACAGAATGTGCGTAAACGTGTCTAGGTCATTTTGTGTACACACTGGTTGTCCAGCTTTATCGGCCTCGGACCAGAACATGAAATGTCCAGCGACAACTGCAGTTTTCCCTCTATCACTTGCTGAAAGATAATATATATCAAGTCTTATTCTAGCTCAAATTTGTGTTTCGCATTTACGTATGTGATTAGCCGAACCGCTGCCTATATTTCATTTCAGTTGATCGCCGAACAAATATGCATTCAACGGGTAACGCACTTCTGAGGCACTGGCATGCAAGCCAAAGGCAACTACCAATAGACAATGAAAATAGCGCGCGTTGATGTTGGCTAATTATAAGGGGAGGCCATGCTGATTTGTCTGTGAGCGGCTATTATGAAGCGGCATACGTTGCAAGTTAAGGGTAATTTTCAGACGATGTTAGAATTGTAGAATCTCCCGGTAGTGGAAATGATTGTGTGTACCTAACGGAAGAAGCTGATTGAATGGAGGACTTGATGGGGAAGTTAGATAATCCTGTGTAGTTCTTGAATTTGTATGATTAAAATTTTCTAAGGGCTGCCCGGGAGTGGCCGTAAAATTCATTTGGTCGACCTCCGGCTGAAGTTGTCGTACTCCTGTAGCTATTTCTGTAAAATTTATATGTGCGGTGGGATGGAAGAACAGTTCGGAAGTTTGCCCGTCCGCTGGGGGCTGAAATAACTGGAAGGGCCCATCTGACTGAGCGCAATCTTTCGTAGTGCTACGAGAAGGCACAATTTGGACAGGGTTTTGTTGCTCTATGCCGCGTAGTATAGTTGATTGCGACCGATGGCATAAAGAAGCCACTAACCCCCAGTGCTATACATAAACGATGCTGCAGCCATACCCATCGCCAGCTCCTTTATGAAGACACGACTCCTCACTATCGAAAACTGCGACGCATTCATGACTGCTGCACCAGTTGAAGTGGCCGTTGGCGTAGCAGTCTCTGCTAATGAAAGTTTCACAGAACGGGCTTCTCAAAGTCGGCAAGCTTGCGGGACCATCATTGACCTATATCCTTACCATCGAATATTGCAGTTGCGATCGATACTCTCCATATCCTCCATATTGAGTTCGTCTTGTGCTTGGGCGATATCGTCGAATTCATGTGTCTCGCTTCTTCGTGCGGCGAATCTCCTCGACAGCGTCCGCAGATAGAGAGCTATAGAATATTTCATGGGTTAAGCGTTGATGGTATGCATATTGCCGCCAGATTGATCATCAGGGAGGTTCATTATTTGCCAAGCGGGTTGCTCTTTGTTTAAAACGGGAGGTTAGCAGAATGGACAAAGAACTTCGTCGACGTGCATCCATCCGCCGTTCCCGAAAACCCAACGTGCACCGTTTGATGCCCAGTTGGTCTGCGGATCAGTCTCATGTTTGATGCAAGTTCCTAATTCATCACACCATTATGTAGATGATTTATATCTTGATCGCCGCCGCTATGCTTCGTTTTCACATGCTCACGAAAAGAGTCTCTTCGGAGCGATGTTAGTTCTCAGCTCGAGTACAGGGAATGGGGCATACCTTACCCGAGTCCGTCATCCACCCACGGTTAAAGGCTTATGTTGTTTTGGATACCAGCCACTCTGAAGTTCATATATCCATTCAATGAGGTTCAGCTATGGTATTAAGCTCGACAATTAATTCGTGGTTTTATAGGCGAAGCTAATTTCTCGACTCTTAGAATTTAACTGCTCAAACTTCGAAGTTAATTTGTCATTATTTACCCCTCTAATATCTATCTTCATATCCTTAGGTTCCCAACCAGCGTCCAACTTACTATTTCTAGGGAGGCAACCGAAACGAATTAAGAGAGAACAGCAAGAGCAACAATCGAAAGCTTGTCATAAGAGTGCACGATTAAGGAATAAACGAACCTCTACATCTGTATGCTTCCCTTTATGTCTTGCTTGGTTCACAATATTGACAATGATAAAGATGCTGCAGCACCTCGCCCTGCACAGGTTACAAGTCGGAAATCAAAACGAAAGCAATCGGGTGATAACCAGACACCCCTCTACATAAAGCAACCACGGCTATCTCCTGTCGAAGATACAAGAGCAGGGGAACGAGCTGATAGGGACACTGTGGCTTCAATCAACGTTAAGCTCCTTCATCCTCCGCTCAGCCCAAGTTCCTAGGTCACCGAAATATCCCTCCGGATCATCACCTCGCCAGTCTCGTAGAGCAAACCAAAGGTGGCGCGCATCCTTCCCTTCCTGAATTATACGTTTGTAATCAGGCGCTTGATTGAAAAGAGCCTATATAGAGAAATGTAGATAAAGTTAGACACTTTTTCTGCATATAATTGTAAATCTATACTTAAAGGAAAGACGTACCTTAAAATATTGCCTTGACCACGTCATAGACCGCACATAGTCATTTGGGGTAATATCTTGAGATACTCGAGCTATTGAAGGAACACCATTCTTAACTGTTAGATCGACAGTTACCGCCATCAACAGGTCAGATAAAATAGCCCGGACGATACATCCAGTCTCCCAGTCATATAAAGATGTCACGCGAGGTTGATCGGTTGCACTCTCTTCAAAAGCCGCTTCCATCTCAGCAGCCAAATCATCATCGTCTATAACTTCATGAGGAAGAGGACGAGGAAGAAGAGGATGAGGAACCGGAAGAAAAAAGAGAAAGCGCAGAACAGTATATCCCTTATAATTGACATATTGTGAATGCCGAAATCACAGTGCTCAAGAACGAGACGGTACAAAGCTGTCTGATCGCCATCTGCTGGTATAATATGTGGGATAAGACGTAAGAGAGTCAGTCTGCTTAGCCGCAGCAATAGGACCGACTGTATTGTTATCATCTTCCCATCCAATCATGTCACCTATATCCTTGATTGTCGCTTCAATCTTAGATATTAAAAGAGCAACACAGAACTCGCTTGTAGGTGCAACAGGAATAGGAAATGGTTTAGGCTTCTGTTCAAAGAGGCGTTCACGGACCAAATAGCAGCAAAATCGAGCGGGATACTAAAGTTAAACAGTGATGCGCGAATATGAGCCGATTGGGTAAGAAGACAGGCCTAGATTAAGATCAGTATACCTAAATTAACTTTTGTAGAAGCTGGTATAGGCACTTACCTGCTCTTCTGGGCTAAGACAGTGTCATATATTATTCTCTCCTTCTGATTTTTCGAATATGAACAAGCGACGACCGGCAATATCTTTAGGAGGATCAAGTTTAGGACTAACATACTGTATTGGAATACGGTAATAGAGAAGACTTGAGGCTAAGATATTAGGTTCGGAGCGCAAAAGCTCGTAAACCGCTACCTCAAACTTAACTTCAGGAACTTGCACCTGAATTGGAAAACCGTCATAGTTAGGCATATTGACATCGCCCCGAGCCAACCGCGCTATAATATCCGATCGATTTGATAAGTTTACAGTGGAAGCCCTAAATACCAATCAATCTCAGTTTTAGTACTCCGTATATAGTTAAATTATAAAAAAAAAAATAGAAACTTACATAGTTATTAGAGCCCATATAGACGCTCGGGATATCAATCACATTGGTATCAAGATTCTCCTCAATCTCTCGAATAAGTAGATTTACATCCCAAGTTTCATCGAAAGGGCTATTGCCAGTGCGGACTAGGGTGAGCAACTGCTTGCCATCGAAGTCGCTGCCATCAAGCATCTTGGGCCAGTTATCACGAAAGCTCATGGTAGAGTAGTAGAAGTGTGGAGTTCTGGGAATTATTATATCGAGATGATATGAGTTATAACAGCGCCAAAACCCCCCTCCCCGTATAACCATTATTAGTTATATATACTTCGTATATACTTCTCCTCCACGATTCATTCCTCCCCAAACTCGTCCATCTTGTGCAACTTCAGAATAGTTTAATAATAATAATAACCATGCCCTGGGCATTTTACTATTGTCGTTTCGCTTTGCCCGCCCGCGATTGGTGTCTGCTCTCCAGCCACTGCTGCTGCGACAAGAAACAAAGATGGCTGGGGGTCGTTTCTCCCCAAACTAATCAGCTCTCATATATCCGCCTCCGCCAGCAGAACACATAACTCACAACGACTCTTTTTCTTTCTCTATTTTTTTTTTTTTTTTTTTTCATTTTCATCTTCCTTCCTTAAGCTATGTTAATAATACATATATACCCATTGCTGCATGTCTCTCACGTTGGTTTACATTATTGCAGTGAGCGATTATCTCGCTCGTAAGTTGGCTGTTCAAGCTGCCCGCCAGTCATCTGCGACAAACACCGCGCTAGGTGCATTTCCTCTTATTATTTAAACGCCAACAAACACCGTCATAGGGCTTAGCCACCTTGTTTCGTCTGCTGTGCTTTCGCTGCCCCTTTCTCAGCTTTAACAACTCCCTTCTACGGCTTTATCCTACGGTTTTGATCTCCGATGAATTATACCCTATCTATTATCATCGTCTAAGCGTGTTTTTGATGCCTGGTCGTTGATCTTCGCCGCCCTAGATCTCTGGAGCGCATTGCCTTGACATCATAAGAAAAAGAACCTCCGAACCCGCTAGAGAAATGTGCGTTTGCGCTTTGCCTTTATAAGCTACGGTTCATAGGAGATATTTCCGAATACTCTTTTGTCCTGGCTTAGTGTATAGAAAACACCCCCCAATTGGGTGCGCCTGAGGCTCTTCAGTTGTTGAAGCAAGCTGTGGCAGGGCGGTTGAGGTTGATTGACTGGAACAATGGCGACCATTTCATCATCCCGTAGACAGTCAGTGCCTGCGCCTGGTCGAAGACAAGCTTCTTATTCCGACCAGAAACCGATCAACGGTGTGGAGAACAATGCTCCGTTCACAAACAACCGATATCCTGCCGAACGGGCTACCTCGTACAGCTATACCAACCATGCCCCCGTCCTCCCTACAGCCCCAGATGTTCCGCGTCCCATTCCCTCTTCCTTCAGAAACTCTTTCAATGCTGGGCCGTCGCGTCGGTTCGGGGAAGAGCCAAAGCCATTCGCAGTGCGGGCCAAAGAATTACAAATAGAGGCGTCTTTGGATGGACTGGATCGCATTTCTCCCGCAAACAGTGCTTCTTGGATAGAAGCCCAACGACAATTGAATGAAGAAGCAGGATCACAGGGAGGCAGGATATCTCCGCATATCGACCTGCAAAACGTGACCATTCGCAAGCCGAGGAGTAATAAACGGGCAAAAAACCTTCCCCTTCCAGATCCCGCCCCGCCGCCTCAATCCAATTCATCGCTATCGCCACAAAGTGCAAGAAGCAATTCGCTGAATCACAGGAGGGACATACATATGCGACGTGATTGGGCTCTTGAGAAGTCTCCACTGCAAAAGCTAGAATTCACGCTGAAAGATTTTAGCAAGGAAGAAAAACGTGCTAGGGTGGAGGAAGCTGAGATGCTTCTAAGGGAGGCAAAGGCCGGTCGTCGAAGTCGTCAAACCAGCCGCGATATAACTCCAACTTCACAGGCAAGCACAGTCCGCAGACCCAAAAACACCACGGACCCTTCAACCTTGGAAGAGACAGGCTTAGTCCGGAGTTTGAGTGCCAAACAACGCGATAAGTTGCAACATAGCGCTGTTATAGACTCAACGAAGTCTGATGCTAAGGGTTTCTCAAAGGACGGCCGTGGAGGCTTCGAGTATGAAGACTACCCGCTGCACGAGAATCGACAGCAGCCACAACTAAGCCAAGAGCTGGTGCTCAATGAGCAGTATGAGGTTCCACGAAATACCGAGCGACAGCTGGGTTGGGAACTTAGTGACACAACAACGCCAACAACACGGCCCACAGATCAAAGAATGAACGATGCCGCAACGTTACAGAAAACTCAGGTTCCATACAATCGCATCCCTGATGACCAAGAGGATTCAAACCACCTCTCCCAACAGACAGGCATAGCTCAGCCCCAAACGCCTGGAACCGTGCAGCGCAGCAATAGCCGCAAGTTGCAGAAGCCGCTACCACGGAACCTCAATCCTCAATTGCCAGTGGATCCTCGTGAGCAGAGAAGAGCATTCCCACCAGCTATCGCACCAGCATCGTCAGCTCCAGTCACCCAAGATATCCGACCGGTTACCAGTCGCAACGTTTCGTCTAACAGCAAGATAGGATCTGATAGGCTAGATGCTGGCAACAATAACACCACTTCCAGCGTGGGTCTTGGGCTGAGCAATACGACGCCCCCCCAAACCTCTATGTCCGTAAACCACCCTCAACCCACCAGGAATGGCAAGAGAAAACAGCACAGTGTCTCCTTTGCTGTACCTCCTGCAACTCCACCACCGGTATCGGAGTGGAGGAATGCAGACGTTGGGAGGTTGCGTTTAGCAGATTTTGACCTTCGAGATATCGATGTCAAGAACGCCTGGTGGGAAGGTGGTGGGTCGGGCAGGCAAAGAAGGGGCAATTCCGTTTCTGTTAGCCAACAACAACGGCAGCCGCCAAAGTTAAAACTCAAAAGTAAGTGGAATATTCATTTCCTTAGATATTGTGGCTATTATGTGATACTAATCATGCTTACTTTCATTTCATAGACAACACGCCATTTAATCCACCCCTATATCTAGAATGTGGGCCACTCCTTCGGTACACTGGGATGAAATGGGAACAAAAGGATGGAGTTAATGGGCCTATTGAACAAGAGGTATGGAGAGGGACTATTATGATTGTCACCAAGGACTCTGCGTCAAGCTACAAGGAACCCCCAACACTTCGGTTTTTCTCTCAGTCAATGAGCTTGCTTCCACCTCCGCCGACTGAAATCAGCGGCGAGACTGGCGAACTTGCGCCAGAGTATGTGGATCCAATTGCCGGCCTCACCAAGCTTGGACGAAACGGCAAGCTACTCTACGTGAAGCCCGTAGACCATCTTGAAGAAGCCAAAGACCTCTCCTTCATTGAAGACGACGACGGTCTCTTTGAAGCATCACCTAGTCCTATTGACTATACTGCGAGTAATCAAGTTTCACAACCCCCAAGTGCGCGAATCAAAGAGAAGGATGGGGAGTCGGTAGGGAAATACAGAGAAATTAAGGGGGCACGTCTCTACGCAGACCCCGCGAGGGACGTGACGTTCTGGCGATTCAACCTCGAGATTGAGCTGGGCAGCTGGCAGCAGAGGATTGCGTATCGGATCAACCAAGGCTCTGCGGTTGGATTCTGGGTCCCTGCCAAGGGTCAGTCAATGAACATCATGTTCCACAGCGGCAACGGGTTCAGCGAATCGGCCGATCGCGACAAGTTCAGTGGGCCTGACCCCCTTTGGCGAGATGTTCTGAACACACACCAAACGCTCCCGTTCCATGTTATGGTAGGTGGAGGCGACCAGATATACAACGACTCAGCTCTGTTTGACACAGAGCATTTCCGCTGTTGGATGGGCCTGCGCGTCCCATATGAAGAGCGGTATCACCCATTCAATCTTGATATCAAATCCGAAATGGAAAACTTTTATCTTCAGCAGTATCTGAAATGGTTCTCGCATGGACTGTTCAGTATAGCCAATTCTCAGATTCCGATGGTGAATATGTGGAATGACCATGACATCGTACCCGGCTATGGCTCTTTTCCTGATCAGCTCATGAGATCACCAGTCATGTCTGGGGTGGGCGAGTTGGCGTTTAAGTATTATCTGCTTTTCCAACATCAGAGTGTACCTGAGGAGACGGATTTGGATGAACCGAGCTGGTTGTTCGGTGCCAATCCTGGTCCTTATATCGGGCAGCGGAGCAGGAGTATTTTCATGAATATGGGCAAGCGAGTAGCGTTTTTGGGAGTTGATTGTCAAACTGAGCGCACGGTAAGTCAACTCCCCGGAATAAATAGCATGGTAGGCTTCCATTTCTTTTCCCATTTTTTTTACTGACATGACTTATTGCAGAAGAATGAAGTGCTCATCGATGACTCTACTAACCTCATATTCACGCGCTGTCATGATCAAATTATGAAAGGGGAAACAAAACACTTGATCGTGCTTTTAAGCGTCCCTATCGCGTACCCACGTCTGGTATTGTTGGATTCTTTCCTAATATAATCACCCGCAATTCACATGGATCGATTAGTACTAACAACAGAATTGCTAGGTGTGGCTTGAGAACGTTTTGTCCATTCGGGCGAGCTATCCTGTAAAGGCGCTTGGGCGAGCAGGAATATTTAGCAACTTAAGAGATAGGTTCGATGTAGATACGGAAACGATTGATAGCCAGTGGACCTCGAAAGCGCATAAGCTTGAGCGCGGCTGGCTGATCGAGGATCTCCAAGAACTCGCTGCGGAGAAATCTGTGCGAATCACTATTCTCGGGTATGTATGCCTAATCTCCTTCAACAGGATATCTGATCTGTATACCAAGGCTAATACTCCATCACAGAGGCGATGCTCAAGTTGCGGCTATCGGACAGTTTTACTCCAACCCAAAGCTGCAGATCCCCAAAGATAAAGACTACAGATACATGCCTAATGTGATATCTTCGTCGATTGTCAATGCACCCGCCTCGGAGATGATGGCGGATGCTCTCAATAAGCGAAACAAGCTTCACTTTCTAGATACTAAAACGGTCGAGGACATGCGAGCAATATTTGCGTTTGATGTTGACGGAAAACCTCGAAACAATAAGCGCCTTCTTCCAAGAAGGAACTGGTGTTCCATTCGAGAATATGCTCCTGGTGAGTCTTCAAGAAATAAATTTATAGAGTTACTAGCATTCAAAATTCAACCCTGCTAATTGATAAATGTTTCCAGGGTCTACTCCGCCTCAGACACCGACGGAATCAGAACCACCCACCCCACCAGCGGGCCGTTCTGGAAAGTTGATGAGATCGCTATCCCTGTCTAGAGGCGATGAAAGGCCTTCAACTCTCCTTCGGAAACTATCTCAGCGCGGCGGTCCCCCGCCGTCTCGTAGCCTCTCATTGCGCGGATTGGAGAAGCGCCGCATGAGCTACGACGGACTCCCCTCTACCGCAGCACATGCAAAGGATGGCTACTTCCCCCCCCAACCACAAAGGCCCATGACGGCAGGGAACCCACAACAAACCGACGATCCAACACAGCATCCACGACCGGGGAGTAATTTCCTCCGCCATCGCACCGACCTATCCTCCAAGGAAATCAAACGTGAAGCGAAAGGTGGAGCCTTCGTTTTGCAAAACTTCATAAACCTGGAGGAAGGGCTTGATATCACCTTGAACTGTGAGACCAACCCGCGGGACCCGGCGGGAATCACAAGTCCGTATCGAGTGTTGGTGCCTGCGCTGTGGTTTGAGGGGCAATTTGAACCGAGTGAACCGTGGGTGAAGAAGCGTTGGTGGAAGCTTGGCGGGGGGAGGAAGAAGCAGCAGGAACAAGGGGAGCACGAGGACGGTGGGGAGCAGGAAGTTGGGGATGAGGGTGCGGCTCCGGATATGGGGCAACCAGGTTATAGCAATGGGAACGGGAACGGGAACGGGCGTGGGCATGGACATGGGCCTAGTCACGGCCGGGGGCTCGAGCAGGAATCGGACCGGGAACAGGTACCCAGCCGTGCTGGGGAATGTTATGAGAGACGACAGTATGATGATGGGTATGGGCAGGGGGAGGAGGAGCCTCATCCCCACCAAGGTCAAGTTAATGATGATTATGATGAATATGATGATGACGTCGGATTACCACCGCTACCACCACCTCCGCAGCCGGGATATAGCGGGGTGGATGCGTATAAGCCGAGGAAGAAGTGGCTTGGGATCATTTAGCGTGTTTGTGTTTCGTTCTTTATCTTTCTTCTTCTTCTGCTTCTTCTCTCTATATTTATATTTATATTTTGTTTTCCTATTCTGGTTTGCCCTTTTTCCGTTTTCTCTTCTCCTACGTTTTTGGTTTGATATGATGGAATAAAGGGTACATGACAGCTACTTTCTAGGTCAGGATGCTTTTTTTGATCTTCCTTTCCTTTCTTTCATTATGTACCTGACTTATTAACTTACTGGTTGGATACCAACACGCAAAATTTTTCGAGTATACTCTTTTCAGGTCAGGAGAGTGCGTTTTTTTATTGCTTTCACCTATTCCTATTCCCCATTTCCCGTTCCCACACCAACGCCCTTTCAATGCTGATGTTCCAGGCACCGAGTCGTCCATTATCGTAGGTGCGAGTGTGCGAGTAAAAGCAACCATCATCATGCAATCGTCACATATTTGGAATGCCCCTAAACACCTCAATTCGTTCCATCCTGTCAAAATGGCTGATATCTAGTTTTCCTGACTGACTCTCGATAACATACAAAGACGGCCATTGGCGTTGAAGAGAGAATATTTACTTATCCAGACTTTCAAGACCACTGACAATTCCTAATTCAATAGACAAAATGCGTTTGCAAATATTTGAATTATATTCCTGGATTCATTCATTATGAATGAGTGTTTTAGTTTACAAATCTCATCCAGTTCTGTACGTTCCACATCCTCGTCTCTCCCATTTTTGATAGCTTGCTTGTCTCTGCTTATTTAGCCTTGCGTAGCAGTTGTTATAGCTGCATCGATACTCCATGCGGGAGACTTCTCCAAGCACTGTTGCTGTAGCTCATTCAAACCGAATTGAACCTATACAGAGAGAAATAGCGGGGATATTTTGTAAATTCATCTGTGCGGATGGCTCTTCTACACTGATGTTAGACTGACTCTCTCTCTCTTTCGCACATCGCTTTGATCAGGCCATGAAGTTAAAAATCGCGTAAAGATTATATATATAGATAATATCAACAACCCACTCTCTTCTATTTATTCAGTAATAACATCTTTTTTTTTTTTTTATTTCCTCTCCCCATATGTTAAATATATATATCACTGCCAAAACCTCTCGAAACATCTGTTTTGTGATAAATAGGTGAACCCTCCAAATATTACGTCTGACCTTGCCGCATTATAAATCCAAACCTCCGACTTTTTTCAAATCGCATCATCACTCCCCCCGCCACCAAACAACTAATTACACTGCAGACATTCATAAAGTCCCTGAACAACAACCTCTAGCACCCTCCTCCTCCCTCCTCAATCAGTATAGAAAGAAAATCATCAAGCTGTTTTCCTCAATTTTCCGTCGCGCTCCCTTCTCCTCTCTCCGATCCACCGTCGGTCTCTCTGTTGCTGCTGCGGCCTCGTTCCAGAACAGACCCTCCCCCTCCGGCGCTGCCCGCTCCCTTACCCCCACGGCGCCATTGAGCGTCAAGACTGCCCATATCTCTTCTAGAATGGCGCACTCCAAAGTTGTCAGTGAGTACTTCAATTCCTCTGGCCTCGATCTAGTACCAAAACAACACCTGGAAGCTCCCCCCTCTCCTGCATCCCAACCCAGCGCACATCTTTTCTAACCATGAGGGGAGGGCAAAAAAAGTCATCGGCTCCGGCCCCGCTGCGCACACAGCAGCCATTTACCTCTCCCGTGCTGAATTAAAGCCCGTCCTGTTCGAGGGAATGATGGCCAACAACACCGCGCCCGGCGGACAACTCACCACCACCACCGACGTCGAGAACTTCCCCGGCTTCCCCAACGGCATAAACGGCTCCGAGCTCATGGACGGCATGCGCGCCCAATCCGTCCGCTTCGGCACACAAATCATCACCGAAACCGTCTCGCGCGTCGACCTCTCCGCCCGCCCTTTCAAAGTATGGAAGGAATACTCCGATGGCCCCAACGATGCGCCGTCACACACCGCCGACGTGCTCATCATTGCCACGGGCGCCAATGCCCGCCGTCTCGATTTGCCTGGTGAGCAGCAGTATTGGCAGAACGGCATCAGTGCGTGCGCGGTGTGTGACGGGGCCGTTCCTATTTTCCGCAACAAGCCATTGTTCGTGATTGGCGGGGGCGATTCGGCTGCGGAGGAGGCCATGTTCCTGACCAAGTATGGAAGTAAAGTGACCGTGTTGGTGCGCAAGGATAAACTGCGCGCCAGCAAGACAATGGCGAAGAGACTGTTAGCAAATCCTAAGGTTGAGGTGAAGTTTAACACCGTTGCGCTCGAGGTGCTGGGTGAGCCGGAGCCAAGGGGCCTCATGACCCATTTGAAGATTAAGAATGTGGTGTCTGGTAATGAGGAGGTGGTACCCGCCAATGGGCTCTTTTACGCCGTGGGCCACGATCCTGCGACTGCGCTGGTTAAGGGGCAGGTCGACACGGATGCGGAGGGTTATATTCTTACGAAGCCCGGGACGAGTTATACCAGTGTCCCTGGAGTGTTTGCTGCGGGTGATGTGCAGGATAAGAGATATAGACAAGCCATTACTAGTGCGGGTATGTATTATCGTTGTATTCCTTCCATCGCTATTTTTTAGGGTGTCCACTGAACATATGCTTTGCGATTGATATATAGGATCCGGTTGTATCGCTGCGCTTGAAGCTGAGAAATTCCTTGCCGAGTCGGAAGGGGCTGATGAGCCTCCTGTCGTTACGTCGACGCTCGAACAATCTACCACGAACGAAGGAGGGAAAGGGGCTCCATCACTGGAATATACGTCGAATCCTCTGCTGTAAGAAGAGATATATAGATGAGGGTTTTTTTTTGGGGGGGGTTTTCTAGGTTAACAGTGAGGAAACGGGATCGAAGTCAGCGACCTCCCTAGTGCTCTTCTGGCCAGGAACACGTTTTCTTCTTGATTTAGATTTATTATATACACTTTTTGCTTCCGCCCTCCAACAAAAAGCCCATTTGATGGACGAGCAGGGGGCTGGCCAGGGCTTAGACAACAAATTATAGAAATATCTCTTGTTCTCGAATTACCTTCTAGGTTGATATATGGAATGGTTCGTTCGTCCCAAGGACTACCAGTTCGCTTGGTGGTGATCGAGCTCTTTTGCCCTAGCGGACTAGATTACACACTACAGCTCCATGCAATTGCCAAGCGAGAAGGTTAGATGAATAGATCCAGCACGAATATCATCCGTTGGCTCTCATTTTCATCAGCATTCCTCCATTTTAATAGAATTAGCATCCCATTATTTCGTTTTTCATTGCCTTTGCCTCTAGGGAGACGGACGGGAAGGGTGATGAAAGGGGAGAAAGGAAAGGCAAAAAGCGGTGTACAACCTAGTAATCATACATGCAGCGAGCAGATTGTGAATCAAGAAGCAATGAAAAAAGGAGTAAGAGAAATGCAAGCAACCTAAGAAGCAATGCGCCATGCAACGGATAGAGAACACTTTGCCTCGCATATATGTTCACCAATGAAAAATTCCCTTAATAGATAGAAGAAGAGGAAATGACCAGATGAACAGACCCCACCCATCCCACGAACTGCCAAATGGACACCTTGATGCCTCCTAACTAATAAAAATCAGAGTAAAAGACCAGTGTGATGAAAAATGAAAACTACCGTACCTGTAGAAAACGGAATATGACATGCTTCGTCTGACTGACAGTGTAACATAATAGCCCATAATTCTTTTCAGCGAGAAACAATAAAAACAAAAAACAAAAAGCTCGCACGCCACTCACCCAACTTTCCTAGTTTTTCTCCCCACCTCAGTCCTAAAAGCCCCCTTCTGACCCAGACCCTCAATACTATCCAGATGCTTCTTCGTAGCCTGGATCTCGAACGCATCGAACGGGTTCGCCGCACACCAACGGTCCTTGACCTCATAAGTCTTCCGTTCCCACTCAATGACCCTCTCCTTCCATTTCCCCAGCGACTCGTCGTTTTCACGGCGATGTACGGCGATTTGGTCAAGGTAGGGCCGCCGGATGTCGGCAGGGGCATCACGCCACATCTGGCCCAGGGCCTGGCGGATCTCGTCCCGTGGCGCTTTGGCATTAGGGTTACCTGTGCTGGCGCGTCGGGCGTCATCGCATTTAGATTTGCAGATGTGCCAGTAGTCCTTTTGGTAGAGAAGGAAGGGATTAAGAGGTTTGTTTGCTGGCCGCGGCTCGGCGGGACCGAGTTCGTCAATGATTGCTTCCCACATTGCTTTATCGTAAGCCTCGCGAAGGGAGGATGCGGATGGGAAGGAGTTGTTTGAGCGGGGTGCAGCGGTGGGTTTTTCGGCGTGTATAGCATTTTTTGCCGGGGTTTCAGTTGGCGGTGGTTCCTTTCGTTTGCGGCCGTTGGCTGGAGTACCGTTAGAGGTGGTGCCATTTACCGCTGTGGTAGATATTGCGTTTGCCATTTTGCTTCTAGTAGGAACAAGAGGCTTGTGGAAAGTGATTGGACCAATAACGGACTCGAGGATCTCGGACGCAGCACGAAGCCCAGAGAGGTAGGCTCCATGCACAGTAGCCGGATGAGTGCCACAGGTAGCTTCACCGGCGAAATGCAAATTCCCGATCGGTTTGGCCATAAGGTCATAATCTCCAGGAAGTGCATCTGTACCAACGTAGGAATAACTGCCATTTGCAAACTTATCCTGACCCCAGCGTGTGACAATGGTTTCTAGAGGATCCGGCACAGCAACATGTTTGAAAACGTTTCGAAGTTGGGATGTAACTTCGCCGAGAATTTCAGAGTCAGTCATCCTCTCGGCTTGGTGGGCAGCGTTACCAGCCATTAGCGCAATCAATACTGGTAGTCCTGTTGTTTTGATACAATTCCAGAATAAGTAAAATCTGCCACGGTTTTGACTGTAGTCTGACTGGGATAAGCTGTTCTGTATTGTAGGCTCCCGAAGAAGGCCGAACATATCCCTCTCAGAATCCCAAAACGATTTCTCAAACACCAGAATAACCTTATTCATGGTTCCAAAACCAAGTCTGTTCACGGGGCCTGTCTTCCATTCCGGCAGAGGTGGCTCGAATTTAACAGATCCCTTTTTCAGCACACCCAGAGGGGCAGTGAAAATGATTTTATCTGCCTGGATAATTTCACCATCCTCGCAATGGACGAAAGTTTTATTGCTGGACACCCCTCGCGGATCGTAGGATACCTTTGTCACTATCTTACCGGTTCGAACATCTAGCTTATCTGGGAAAGACCAGAGTCCGCGTGGTACTTGCTGGTAGCCCCCCACCACCTGGGCATGCTCGCCCTCAAACTCATTGCCCATATCCTGATCCCAACCAGATAAGCTAAGCTTCCCAACGTTTGCAGCATTAGCATATTCTAGATTCGCAAAATGCCAGTTCAACAGTCTCATATCCTTGGGTGTCAACGGTAGGAGTCTTTGGTATTGCCTAATACCATCATCCAAAACCGTTCCTAGTGATTGTGTTTTGGATTTTCTCGCAATTCCGTCTAAAGATATGGAATCATGGCTAGTAACGCCATTTCTCAACTTCCATCCCATTGCTTGGCATGCAATGGCTGCTGAATGGTTATTGGTTGCCCCAAGATCAGCGAGTTGAACTCCGGCTGAGGTCTTAACATTTACAGTTTTGTGGCTAACACCTCTTCGAACACGCTTAGCGGGCAACAGCATTCCTATTGTTCCTGAGGCCGCAGCTTCTTCATATTGCCTAATGGTGAGTCCATCGTCGGCAGACGAGTCACGGCCCGAATCGATCAGCTCCCTGTCGCCTTCAGCTACAGGAGCGATCACTGCCTTATGACGGTAAGCCCCAGAACGGTCGAGAATGTCATTGTAAAGTTTCTCCGCCATTGCATCCCTAAGCTCATCGACGGGCGTACCATCAATGTCGTAAATCGTTGAGATATCTCTTAATAGATGGTATCGGAGAGCCAGTTGAGCGCGAATGATTGGATCCAGAGGGTTTCCACCGTCGAATCCCACAATAATCTGCGCTCCCATTTCAGCCGTAGATCGTAAGCCTGGTGCCAATTTATCAGATTGCAGAGCTTTGAGAGGGTGCGAATATATTCGTCCACCTATCCGCTTACGCCCTTCCAACAATATCACTTTTGGTGGAGTGGTACTTTCCGGGAATTGATGAAAAAGTCCCTGTAACTGTCTAGCACAACCTAAGCCTGCCATGCCTGCCCCTATTATAACTACCGTTGGTCCATCCTTCCTCCGGCCTCTTTTCGAGGTCATTGGTGCTTTTGGAATATCGATACACCCGAAATTGATATACCCATTACGAACAAGCCAGTCGTACGCCAAAGACGCTAGATTCATCCATCGATAATCCTTGGCACAGCCAAGTGCTTCTTCTCTTGTAACGCTGACCATTGGGTTTCTTGTCCACAGTCGAAGGATTCCGTTCCGAATATTGAGATACACTGTAACGTGGAGATGACAAAGGTCATCCTGCAGCAAGGCCTGTTCACCTTTGTGCAACGCGTACGGATTGAGTCGCGAGGCATGAGCCGCAGCAATACATTGTTGAGCATATGTGGACGCGGAAAGTCGCGCGGGTATCGACGACCTGGGTCTATATTTACGATAGTCTGGACTCGAATCTGCTGGTTGACGCTTTGGCGTAAAATCAAGGTTCATCTGTGTACTAGGGGAGGTAGATTTAGGAGGAGGAAAAGGAGATATAAGAGACGCCGAGGTCATCGAACCATTCGGTGTCTCATGATGGCTATCGGTGAAGGAATCTCGCTCCCGCGACGAACGATCCAAACCTTGAGATCCATCCTCTGGAAAATCTGTAGATGAGGTAAGTTGTGAATCTTTCGATATTAAATTAATTTTCGTATCATATTGGGTTTGCTGTTGGGTTAATTGACCATCGGGACTTGGTATCTGTGGTTTTGCCGCCTGGAGGGTTTTAATGGTGACATCTGCGATAGATTCGTTTACGGTTGAAGCATGGGCGTGTAATTCGCTGCCATGGTGAATATCTAACATCTCCTGCAATGAATCGTTTTCACAAACAGCGGTTTCGCTTAATTCCGCACGGTCGTGAGTTTCAGTAAGCAAGTTTCCAGCCATTCCGAACATGGCAAGTTTGGATATGTGACTGAGAAAGTCGATGGGAACTAGCAAGCACGGTTCAAATAAACACAATAATGGGGACTATTGAAGGGCGTCGGCCGTATTCTTTAATATATTAACAGATATCATATGTCGACTTCTGCCATCCTCACGATGACGGCCGCCAGTCAGGGATCGACTATAGATGCGGGTGTATGAGCCGGCGGATCCTCCAGTATCTTCCAAGCCCTAGAAAGCAGAGTCAGGTAATGTTTTTGCTAATTTATATCATGAAATTGATACGTTTGACATGCGATAGAGTAGCAGGCGCGGGAGATATGGCTGGGGAGAAATTTCATTTTGGGGGTTTAAGTTACTTGCCCTTGACTCGAGGTTCCAGACACATAGAAGTGTGAAAAGGGAGGGACACTATAGTCTCCGTCAATGCGGACAACAGACCATGCTAAACATCTGGGTGCTGAGGTTCTTTTTCAATGTCTCCTATGGGCATATATATGTATCAGGAGGCTGGATTGAAGTTGCGCTATTCCCGGCTGGAAGTATCCAAAGTCATGTCATGTGTCTCGCTTCATGCCTTCAAACCTTGCTTCCACGGCCGCTTCCGCTGCGTACATCTGAGACCAAGGCGTTGCGATCGGTATTTCCACGCACTGCCAGATACAGAATCACATGATCACACTATTTCCTGCACAACCATGCGGAGTAGTTGCGGCAGAGCAGAGAATGTCGCGATAGATACTAGCTGCTACGATGAACGACATTTCTGGGCTTTCCGGACATTTCCATCTTTTGGTGCCCTGCGACGATAACCAAAGGGCGGAACTGTGAGGAATTGAAGGCCTTCGCTTGACTATCAATGGTAACTATCAATGGTAACTGTACTTGCCTTGAATCCGCCTGAATAACTACTCTGTCTGGTAAAATGGTATATGATATCGAAGTCCTTTCTGACCGTGAACTTCTTCAATAGAAAATTTAGTCCTATTTGAACTCCGTCCTGGATCCCTCCATCGGTAGCCTCGCAGAATGCATTGGTTTCCTATCAAAGTCCCTTCAACAAGGGGAGTTTCCAGCAGGTTGGCGCTAACTGCAGAAAAAACCTGCGGCCCTTATTAATTTCGCCATCTTTCCATTCCGAGATATTTCGCGACTTGGAAATTTATAAAACTCTAGCCCTGGTAAAAGCCAGCGTCTACAGCCCTTATCAAAAGATATGTCTAGTTTCCGACCCTTTGATTTCAACAACAACAACAGTAACAATAACAACAACCACCATACGAAAACAAAATGTTGCCAAGACTGTGGCGTACGCGCCCCATTATACACGCTCCTGCCGCAGAGGCCCCCTATTCCTATATTACTTCCACCCCTATTCTTCCTATTATAATCCGTACAGCTCTCGCGATCACCCCTGCTGCGCTTGCTACAGCATGTTTACTTGTAAATAAATATATAATAGAAGGGCGAACGCC
>JAFEJD010002597.1:0-12150 GCA_018296065.1 Blastomyces percursus | reverse complement strand
CTTCCCCATTCCCGCTCCGCTGCATCCAGTGGCATATATGCCACGCCCGCATAGCTAGTTAATAGTTTAATCAATCAATCATACTCTTCAGAATAAGCATAGAGCTTCTTTTCTTTTCCCTACCACTATCTTACTAATAAAATAGTTACATATTTCTTAAAAAAGTTCTCTAATAAATAAAATATCTACTGCAATATTTGTCTATATATATGTTAGAAAGCTCTGACAGTTTTAAATTGTATTCAATATATAATTATTAAATCATAGCTATAACTTTGTATAATTTCAGTAAGTATATTATTATCATCGAGTAGATATATAATTTTATTAACAACAAAATCACTAAGCTGAGATAATATAATAATATTTGAATGATTATAGAGACATGTGGATATTATGACTATTTTTGTAGTGTTTTGATACCAACATTTAAAGTGGCTAAGCAGATTCTTGCTTTTGCAAGTANNGTGGCTAAGCAGATTCTTGCTTTTGCAAGTAATTCGCTCGCCACAATATTCGGTAGAACTTAGCAATCAATGGTTGCTGCACAATCACGCCATTACCAGTTTCATTTGACTGCAACCAAATCTCTTTTTCCTCTTTTTATCAGTTCAGTCTGCCCATACATTGATATACACGAGGAGAGCATTGTCTCAGGCGCTTAATGTACTTTAGCATTGTCTTCACCGTTTTTCATTCATCCTCCTCTCTCTTAATCAACCCTTCAATTGATATCTCACATTTCATTTATACGAGTTTTTCTCCCTACAAAGACAAAATCCAAGTTCTTTGATGGTCTGATTTAAAGATATAAACTGGCATTACTCTCTTCAATCTCTCTTCAATCCCAAGAATTTTACCATGGAGGAGTCTGGTAATGTAAATCCAGAGCCTCATCAAACACAAGGGATCTCTCCTCTCAGCCTCCCATTTGTTGAGAAGGTCGAGGCGGCTCTCAAGGAGCTCAGAGAAAAGCAATCCGTCAGCACACCTCCTGCTGCGACATTGACAGAGACATCTGCAACATCGGCTGCGTGGACAACTACAACTACTGTCACCGACGCCACAGATGCAGCCGATAGCAGCAACTTGCAGGTCGAGGAAGCCGAATCTGCCTCTGCCCTCGAGCAGACCACCAGGCGCGTGGGTCGCCCAATCACCCTAGAGCAACCTGAAGAAAGATTAGCTACAAAGAGAAAGAGACCTGCCGTTGACCCTCTCGAATGTACATGCGCTGTCTCCGAAAAATGCTTAAGAGCGGCGAGGGATGGCGTGGTAGACTGTCG
Source organism: Blastomyces percursus (assembly GCA_018296065.1). Classification (NCBI taxonomy): domain Eukaryota; kingdom Fungi; phylum Ascomycota; class Eurotiomycetes; order Onygenales; family Ajellomycetaceae; genus Blastomyces; species Blastomyces percursus. The sequence continues at coordinate 10,864 of JAFEJD010002597.1, read as the reverse complement.
AATTGGCCCTGGCGCCCCAATCCCCAAGCGTAAACAGACGCGTGTAGGGCCCAGGCCTGGTCGCAACAATAAACCGTGAGTATATAGTTCTCTCTCTCCATATTGTGTTTATTGTAGTGCCTTTTATTATATTATTATTATTTATCATTTTTGCTGCGCGTCATTTGCGAAATATACCACTTCGAAGGAAAACAAACATAGCTAACCCCTCTAACCCAAGGTTTCGCTACATCTCACCAAAAGAAAGAGGTCACCTTCAAAGATCAGCTGACGATGTCCTCTCATTACTCACGCTCTTCAAAAGAGCATCCACAGCCCCGGAGAGCGATCGCCCCGCCATCTTTAAAGGGATGCGGGGACGCATCCAACAACTGCAATTTTACGATGTCAGCGCAGCTCTCCCTTCCCTCCTTCAGAAATTCATGGATTACAACACCGGCCTTCCAGCCATCGTTAACAGCCCCGATGACACCGTCCCCTGGGACATCAAGTTAGATTGCGAAGCGATCCTCATCCGCTGGGAACGTGGGGATTTCGACTCGAATTTACTCCGCGGCATCATGACCGGTGAACGTAACAGAACCGTCCGCAGACTCGATCCCACCTACCAATTCAAACGAGGCAGCATCGTTGTCGGCGACAACGACCTACGCAACGGCCAATGGTTCCCGCTGCAAATCACCGCCATCCGCGACGGCGCCCACGGCGAAATGGAAGCAGGCATCTCAGGCCGCGACAAGGTCGGCGCCGTCTCCATCATCCTTAGCTCGGCGGGGAAAGGATACCCAGATATCGACCAAGGGGATACCATCGCCTACTGCGGCACGCGCGGCAAGGATGGCCAGATCTCCGCGGGCACGAATCTGCTGATCGAATCTCATGCGAACCGGACGCCCATTCGCGTCCTGCGCAGCTCGAAGCTGCCCAAGATTAACCCCTATCGACCCACTATCGGGTTCCGGTACGACGGGCTCTATGAGATCCATGACGTGGACGTGTTGGATTCGCAGACGATGTTGCATCGGTTTAAATTGCGGAGGATCGCGGGGCAGACGCCTATTCGGTACCAGGGGGAGGAGAGGCGGCCGACGGAGAGGGAGGTGGAAGAGTGGAGGATTCTCCAGAATCTTGATGCGAGCTCAAAGCTGAAGTAGTTGAGTCGGACTTCGGGGGGAGGGGTGCGCGAAGCTTTTACGATGGGATTTTTTAAGGTTATTCTTCATACCTCTGATTCCTGAGGCTTTTAACTCATGGGATGGGTTGTGGTGTTCATCGTGATACGATTGACGCATGCTCTTGTTTATGGAGGCCATATAGGTGGAAGAAAGAACGGTTTGGAGAGCTACCTTGCTTTTTTACTTGGTTTTGCAACGCTTTCCCTTTCTCCCCCTCTCCCCTTTCAACCGTGTTTATTTAAAATGCCCTTCTTTCCTTGTTATTATTTCCCACGGTCTTTATACACTTTTAATCCCCCTTTCTCCTTTTATGTTAATTTCCTCAAGTATTTATGTTCCTTGCACAAAGTTTTATGAGGACCACGACGCATCTTGTCACAACCACTATCAGTTTCCAGTTACCGTAGAGCTAGAGTTCTTCCAGCTACGATATAATAATGAACTTTTTACGAATTTTTACCACTTCTTAACATTCTTGTTATCTATAACCAGCTATTATGAAACTACATACTTAACAGCTGACAAATGCACATAGAGAAAGGATTGTTGGGCCTACAAAATTATGTGGTATGACGATATCAAATCGATCTATTGAGTAATCTCATACAACAACGCGGGTAGGGAAATCATTGTGTTATCCAAAAACGTTTAGAAAGAGAAAAAGATAAAATGAAGAGCAGTTGGGATGAAGGAAAGCAAACGATTTAAATGACATTCATTGCTCCAGCCAGAAAAATCTTGCCCTGTCCTTGACCGGCTGACAGCCTTATTCCTAGCCCAACCCTTCCCAACTCCATGCGCCGCTATGAATAATGACAGTTTGAGGATACTCGTCAAAGCCAGTTTGGAAAGAAGAAAAAAGAAAAGGTCACAAAAGGAATAACAAAAGAAACTCCACAAATGCACCAGGGAGATGCGCTGTATATAGGTAAATAAATAAAAGTTAAAGTTCAAATCAAGTAGCAAACCTGAGACGTCGTGTAGGTGTCTTCCCTTTTCTTCTGAGCTACAAGAACACTTTCTGAGCGTCTTTTGGATGGCTTTCATTCGGGCAGTACGGGCATTTAAATCGAGAGCCCTTGCTAAGTCTCATGAGAGACTCCTGCGCAATGACGTGACCGCAAGGCATCATCATGGGTGGGTTTTCGTCGGTGGTTTGTTCTTTCGAAACCGGGCAGACAAAGATAGAATGGAATTGGTATGAAGGTGGGAGGGGGATTTCAACCTGCATTTTGTTAGCAATGAGCGTATGAGAAGGAGAAAAGAAGTTTGTAAATTTGAGGTGGGGAAGAATTAGGGGAATAGGGAGTGCTTTCTCACCGGAAGTTCGTTCTGGGATGTCCATTCCGTCCGCTTCTCTTTCATAATGGTTTGTAGCTTGAGTAGCGTGGGGAGTGCAATTGCACCAGCTGTAGCTGCTATATATAGAGGGGATTCTGCTGCTAGACCCAGCAAAGAGCAGAATTCACGGGTGAAGGAATGTGCTACATCGTTCCAGGAAGAAGGGTTGTTAAAAATATTTTTGTAGGGGGAGTCTGCGAGATTAGGACAAAATGCCATAGCCCCCATTAATTGTTGGATTTCTGGCAGATGCCTTCTCTGGAAAGTCGAAAACTCGTTCCTGGCATACTCCAATGCTAGCTGCCGGCCAACCGCCATCGGTGTTTGCGGATTTTTGCCTCCGTGGAATAGCCACACGAACTGCAACCTGCACAGTTCAAACTCCAGATTGCTCCCCCTGGCTTCCAATAGGTGTCGATGTTCCGAGGCCCATTGTATGGCCGGTATTAAGTTCCGCTGCTCTTTTAACTCATGTAGGATTTGATACATGAGAACAAACTGTTTCCTGATATCACCTGATTGCATTTGCTCCATTTCCATGGCAATGCTGCCGGTGTCAGAATCGGATTGATCCGAAGTCGGTTGTGCGGGGGTTGGACTTTTGGCTACTTCCGATAAAAATGTAGAAGCAACGGAGAACTGGCCCTCTCGAAGTAGGTGCATGGCAATAGCTCTGTTCACCAGCGCTGGCTGCGCTGATAGAGCGTCATAAGGCAGAGGCTTGTCCTTAAAGAGCTGCGGAGAAGAATATGAAGTTAATATCATTTAGACCATTTCCATACGCATAGATTTCCCACGCATAACATCCACACATGCTGAGATCTTACTTTGTCCAGGGCTTTGGTATATTTGTTCAGGCCGCTATGGGCGTCCTTGAGACTATCGTTGGTCGCATCGAAGGAAGCCTTCACAGGGTTTTGTAGCTTTGCCAAAGTTATAGACGCTGAACTAGAATCTAAATAGGCAAAATATGAATTAATAAATATCTTTTTTTTTAAAAAAAAAATAAAATAAAAACCCCGTCCCGCAAGCCTTGGATATTGCTATGTGTGCTGGAGTTAAAAGCAATATGTATTCGGTGGGGGTAGCCGCTCACTTTCGGCAATTTTGTTTCTTGCCTCCTGGAGTAGGTCAATTGTGGCCTGCACATCTTTGATGCTCTTCCCAGTGTGGGCCCGCTTCCAGAGCCGTTGATATTCTTTCTGCAGTAAATCCATTTTGCTGGTGGCGTAATGAGTGACCCAACGAATATCCCCTTGGTCAGAGAGCTCTACCGGCGTTGGGGTATGGTGGACATATCGTGACACTCCAAGCTTCAGCTTCAAAGCCAGATAAATGGAAGAATCCCGGCAATGAAAAGTCGCTGTATTTATGTTTCTGTCTATATTTCGCCTTCAAATGCTTTGGTATGGTCGTGTCGGCGTGGTCATGGGCGTTGAAGAAGCAGGTGAGCAATCGGTGCGATGGTGATGGCGATGGTTGCTCTAACTCCGCAGGAGCGTGTAACATACGGTACATACGGGTACATACCGATTCAGCTGGGGTACAACCGGTAATACGGGCCATCCCATCATGTGGCGCACGCCGTGTACGTATTGTACTGTATTAATGTCTTGCTTGGGAGGTATACACCGCGAAAATGCGCCGTATAGGTACTGTAACACCCGTCGGAGATACCTTAGTCCTCCCGGTCTATGACATCCTCAGCCACTTGTGACGTCGGTGCTTCTGTCAAGTTCGAACTTGCTCATCTTCAAACGAAGACTCCTCCACGACACTGTTGGTACGGTACAGAACTTCGTTCTCACAGTCGATCTACAACTTTTGAGGATGCACACATTTAGCCACAGACTGTCCTATCCTCCATCAAACCGATGATGGCCTTTTTCACTGACTGTGCTTATTTCGCTCACTCCTGGTCCTCCAGAGCCACAACAAATACTGCGGAGGTAGGTACACCGCCGGTTGTGCCATTCCGCAAGCTAGTCCAAAGCCTCCTTCTATATACCGATTCGAAAAAAAAAGGGAGTCTACAAGAGATAGTCATAGTCCATATCTTGTTCTCGAGCAGCCATGGCCTATCCTAATGACCCTGGCACTCTCTCTCTTCACCCCGCTAGTCCTCGAAACGGTGACAGGACTGCCGGTAGAGGTTATTCGGCACCGCCTCATATTGAAGCAGTCGAAGGTTCTTCTCCCAAGCAGGGCCATCAAAGATTCGTGTTTACAGATCCTGTTGCCTTTCGATACCTGGAAGAGGACCCGTCAACAATAGTGCTGGACCGGCGACGTACATTGAAAGGCTATGAAATTTACATTGTTGAGCAGTGGGCGTGCTCAAGGGTCCACCCTACCTTTGTAATCAACACATATACCGGTGATCCTTCAAACACTGCAATAGTGGCTGTGCTCAGTGTCCCAACGGATGAAAATGCCTGGTCCCCCAGATTAAAGGTTTACTTTGATGCTGTTGCCCAATTTCATGCTAGAAAACGAGAAACCCCTCTTGGAATTTTGATGGTGACGAATCTGAGCAGTTTTCCTTCTGCGTTGACTGTGATTCCCGTGCCTAATGGCGATGTAAAGAGACATAGAGAGGATTTCATTGTTAACGAGGATTTGAAACGCCTGGGCTGCTCTGGGCGAGCTGGCATGAATCTAAAACAACCCACCGCCGCTACGCAAGCCAAATTTCACCAACTTTACAGAACGAGCGAGCGGGTACCACTCTATTCGGCAGTTATGGAGTTGGTTAAGCAATGCCAGACGGCGCTGATGATTTTTGATAAGCTGGTCCCTGAGTATGTGGATGGATTGCTCTGCGACGTAACAGAGAAAGCCATAAACGACTGGTGGTCCGATATTGGAACCGACTTTTTCAACATCGAGCCAAGTGATGGGATTCTAGGCCCAACGACGGTTTCCGCACTACTTGGTACGTTGATGGGAGCGAGGAACCGCCTTAATGCGAACGGTGCTCCAGCCCCCAAGGATGTTTTTGATGTGGCAACTCTAAAGCGGGGAATAGAGAGCTTCCAGAAGTCCCAGAAACTGGATAGGACTCGCAGACTGGATCGACAGACATTGGATCGATTACATCGGGTCACTGCAAAAGCCGCTAGTGGTGATGGCTGGAATGTACCACGCGCAGTAAAGTCCACTGTTGCAGAACTAGGTGGCAAAGGCGGAGAAATGGTCATGGGAATTGTTGGCGGACGTGCCAAAGCTGGAATCGCGGAAATTGAAACCATAGATATGGACCGATTTGTTCAGTTAGTCGGAGGCGAACGGCCCAAATGGCTCTGGTATGGGAAGCCACGCAAAACTGGAAGTGATATCTTCCGCCATGCTGCTGGAGACGACTCGATGATTTTTACGTGTGACGACCGTGGTGGATATAAATGGACTAGTAAGAAGAGGGACGCTGCGTCTGACTATAACTCTGGCCGCCATAGCCTTGAAACCGACTATTCTGGAAAAATGCTTGATTCCCCAGCTACTCTTTTGGATGACAGGGAACAGCAGCTAAAAGGTGCCCTAAAACGTTCCGTTACTGGCAAGGTATCCGATGCCCGTGCAGGATTTGGTCGTTTCAAGGATGCGGTTGGGCTACCTAGTCTCCGATCTCATCATCACAAGCGGTCTAGGGATGGCGTGGATTTTGAAAATGAGCTAGGTTCTCATTCAAACATGGGCTATTTTGGACTGGCGTCTACGCAAACTCAAGACGAGAATTTTCTAGCTGACGAGCAATTGTCATCGACATATCCGGAAAATCGAAACGGTACCACACAAGCTTCGAATGAAGTATCGCCGAATGAACCACTACCTACTTCCAATGTTATCTCTGCTAATGCCCATGAGGTTCCTAGTTCTGACGACGAAAATTCAACAAGTAGCGAATCACAACTCAGCGAGGAAGCTGCGGTGTCTGCTGGGGAAGGCAGAATTGCGCTCGAAAATGTTGAACCAAAACTAGCAGAGCTTGGGGGAGCTACACTACCCTCCAACATACCCTTTCGACGTCCACGAAGCCATTGCATCCTTCCTTCCGAACCGTCAAACGATCAAGGCGATTCCCGTTGGCCACGGCACCTATCCTTCAGTGCTGTAGAAGATACGATTCTTACGTGGAAAAATATCCTAGATTGGGACCCAACTCTGGATACGAAAAATACGACCCCCGCGGACGCCATTTTACAGGAGGATATCCTCGCGTCCGACATGCAATATTACGGCTGTAAGATTCACGCCTTACACGCTACGATAGCGCCTTGGGTTGAGAGTCAAGTCTCCGCCGTTGAATTCATAAACGTCCGTGCCCAGGCCCGGCTAGACGAGCTCAACTCTGTCTACTACGAGAAGATCGAGGATTTTCGCGGGTTGCAGACACGCACCGCTGATCTGCTTGCGGTCGAAGGTTCGGGTCTCATGGAAGGCTCCAAGAAAGTCGAACTGCTGGGTGCAAAGCTTGACTATGAACTTAATGCGCTACAGTCGAGGGTCGAAGAGGTGGAGGCCGGACTGAGTGATTACGAGCGGCATATCGTTGGTATCGAAAATAGGGTTAGGGATCTGGTTAAAGATGATACACAGAAGGCGAGGGAATCGTGGATTAGCTGGGGTAGCGGGCTCCTTGGATGGTGAAATGGGCCGCGCTTGATAATAATGGATCAAGTCGTCCTCTTCTCTTTAGCTTTTTCCCCTCCTAGTTCTGGGATCTACATATTGGAATGACTCTATTTGCCCTTTAACTTTTTGATCCCGGGGTTTGCAGTGCTGCATATGCAGATTACTTAGAGCTGGTTTATGCCCTGTTTGATTGTACTGTACATATAGTTACTACTCGCATAGCAAGGCGTTTCATAGCAGCAGACGAGCATAGCAAATCAAGGAAGTATTTCACTGATCGCTTAAATCGAATGGCATCTATCTGTTCTACCAAAAACAGTAAGGGGGTGCGAAAACATAAATCTTACTATAATGTACAAAATGAATACCACGGCATACTAACATATGACCGATAAAAATATAAAAAAAAAGAATCTGCCAGCCCCATAGATGGGCAAATAATCTGCAGATAGGGTACACCATCGTATATAAAACAAGTGAGGTCAAAAAGCGTTTTTTTCCGCCTCCACGGTCGAGTTTCAACAGCCCTCACACCGCCATGTCCGATTACGTATATCGAAGGAAGACGCCCCATAAGGAACAATGCGGTCTCCTGCCCACACTGTCCTCATAACCTCCCATCTAGCCAGCTCCGCAAACCAAGAAAACACCGTATCCCTCAGCGATGAAACCCGCAATTGATATTCCGACACGCGAGAAGAATGGTGCCCCGGGAATCAATCGAGCTTCAGGATGGATGGGTAAAACGATAGAAGAAAGAAAGAAGGGTTGAAGACGTTAAAAGAAACTCCCCATCCGTATATCTATTATCATCATCTCTATCTCCTATCATTCCGCGGCCGACGGCGCCGTATCTCGGGATCCCCCTCTCCTTTTGTGAAAAAAAAAAAAAAGAAGGGGCGGGGGGGGTATTGTCCTCTTTGTTTACATTCCAAACCCAGAACCACCCTGCTGGCCCATAGCCTGCCCTTGCATCTGCTGCATTTTCTCCGAAACCTTCATATTGACTTCGAAGAACTTGGCCACACAGCGGTCGAGGCAGACGGATTCGCCCTTGTTCAGGTCTCCTTCGCGGTAGTCGGGTGGGATGCACTTTTTCATGCAGGCGCTTGAGAGTCTGGGGTCGTTGGAAAATGGACAAAAGGATATGTTAGAAAATGAGGCAGGCCCCTTTGATTTTTGCGACGTTCCGGTGGTTTTTCTAACTTGGGTTCCTTTCTTTTTTGAGGGAGTGGAGGCACATTTTCGTCCACAACTTCCGGGCAGTGTAACCGTAAACTCACCGGGTCATCATATCTGTGACCATCTCAACTTCCATCTCAGCCCTGCTGATTTTCTCCTCCGAGGATAATTTTGGTTGGCCTCCGAATAGGAACGACATTTCGGCGGTTTTCGGGCGGGTGTATAGGATAAAGGGTCAGGTTGAAAGACTAGGAGTTATCAGGTGAGCGCGGATTAACGTGATAAATATGAGGAATTTGGTATTGGAGTGAGTTATTGCAATTCAAAAGGAACTTCGCCGATTTAGAGTTTGATGAATATCACGTGAATAAATCGCTGGAGGTTAACGCCTTAAAGACGATGGATAGACTGATACCAAAGCAACGAAGCTTTTAGGATTTCAGTACAGTTTACTATCCCAGATATATATTCAACATAGTCAGAAATATCTTTATCTGTTTGCGTGAAGTTGAGCTGAATTAAAATCTGTTCGTCAGAATAAACTCAGTTTGTCTTAACCACATTCGGAATGCTTACAGCTTAAAAATCAGGCATAATTCCCTCCGAAAAACCAACCACCATCGACAGCTCTGGCTCAACTCGATTCCTCCAGCCATTGGACCTCACGCTCAGTGAGTACTATCGTCCGCTGAGCAGATGCGGACTTCTTGCTCTCGATGGGTCAGCCAGGTGAGCCTGGATAGGCCATTTGCAAGGTACGTAAAACACTTGTCAACTTTCCAGCCGTTTTCCATTCCCGGCAATGCACAAGGACGATATACTACATTTACAGAACCGCTGCAGATTATGCTTTAGAAAGCGAGGGCTTTTTTTGGCCCTCGCCCTCTAAAGGCAGAGGCATCAGACCAATGTACCACTCTGAAAATGTGCTATGCAAGTTGCTTTGCTTTGTCTACTTTTCGATGTATCCCGGAGACGTATCAGAGATTCGCTAACGAGATCCATGAACTTCTAGTTTCACCCGCGCACATATTCCGTTTCCGAGTGGAACAGCGATACAGCAAACCTTCCGGCCGGTCCGTTGGTCTTCATCGAATACACCGGCTGTCTCAGAGGCAGACAGCGTGAGCGATAAAAAGGGCTGGAAAAACAGGATCGCGGAGATCAAAAATGTTTACTCAGAACCGTACCCACGACTGTCCGTCGATAAGCGGTCAATCAGCTGTGACGAGTTCCACTCCAAATACAAACACATAACGCCGAACGAAACTGCAGAGCAGGACTCAGTGGTTATCTATGGTATGTAGCCTGGATTTTGGGAAATATCTCTCCTAAAAGAAATGGAGGAGGGAGAAATGAATACCAAAAAGGTTCGGCCTGCGCTCATAACTTAAGCGATTAGGTAGAATACAATCTGCACGTATTGCGGGGAGCAAGTTGATATTTCTTGATCTTGTGCAGGATGGGCGGAAAGTGCAGGTTCTTTGCAACCAAAGACATCTGGATGGCACTGGCGTGACGCCAGAGAAGTTCAAGCAGTTCTACCATCTAATGCGGCGTGGGGATGTTTTCTGTAGGTTACCATTATACCCCTAAGTCGTATATATGTTATCGTATCATCGAGAAAAACGGGTTTTGTAACGCAAATTAACATTTAAAAACTGATTCGGAAAATTAGCGGCCATCGGAAAACCCCATAGAACAGGCCGTGGGGAGCTCTCCGTGACTGTAACCGAGCTTCCCAAGCTCATCACGCCATGCCTACACGATATCCCGCTCCGTATGAAAGACCAAGAATCTTCGCCGTATGACCGGCACGTCCAGCTACTCTCCTCCCCCACCGCGGCTGATATCCTTCGAGCTCGGTCATCCATCATTCAATACATACGCACCTTTTTTCTAGACAAGTCGTTCATGGAAATGGAGACACCAATATTGGCATCTGTGGCCGGCGGCGCGGTCGCTAGGCCGTTCGAGACATCCGCAACTGAATTCCCTGACCGGCCTCTGTCACTGAGGATTGCTCCAGAGCTATGGCTCAAACGCCTTGTTGTTGGCGGGTTCGATAAGGTGTTCGAGATTGGCCAATCATTTCGTAATGAAGGTAAAAGCTCTCGTTGTCTTGCTTGCTTTGAACTTTTTCCACATTTTAATTCAAGGGAGAATCAAGCAAAATAATCATATAAAACTGATCTTAAAACTCACAGGTCTGGATAAAACCCACAACCCTGAATTCACAACCTGTGAATTCTACCACGCATTCGCCGATCTAGAAACTTTAATATCACTGACCGAGTCCTTTTTCACGGGTCTCTCGCAACACATCCACGACCTAAACCAAACACTACCTACCCTGTCGCCAACCACAGCCAGTTTCGCAGCGCCCTTCCGCCGTCTAGACTTCATCCCAGATCTCGAGACAGCAATGGGCCACAAGCTACCAGACTTTGCCTCCACCCCTACTGAAGAATCAACAACAGCAGTCCTCGACCTCTTCGAACAGCTTCACCACCCACCCCCGATAAACGCCACCC
>JAFEJD010002591.1:0-35045 GCA_018296065.1 Blastomyces percursus | reverse complement strand
ACATTTGCTATTGGATTGCTCTGTCTTTGATCAAGAAAGAAAGAATATTCAGCAAAAGCTGGATATTCCTCAATTGAGTCTTAAACTACTTTTTGAGACTCAAGTGGGTTTAAAATGGCTTGTTCAGTTCTTACAATCTACTAGTGTAGCCACAAGAAGTTGGCTTTCATCAATGTGAACATTCTCTTGATATTTTCTCTTACTGTGTGTGTGTGTGTGTGTGTTGTTAAGTTGTGTGAACAATTTCACTCTTTTAAAATTCTTCAGTTCCCTACTTTCTGAGTGAAAGAAAATCTCATATTGCCTTGAAAAACTTTGTCACTCTCTACTGTTTTCTTATATGTTTGTTTTGTACAATAGTTTGTCAAATCCTGTTCTGTTTTAAAACTAGCAGGTAGTCTTCATAGTCATTGACTACATAAGACTATAATGAAGAATAATAATAATAATAATAAGGTAAAAGGCTCCTTTCAGTTATTTGTCACTGTCACCATTGGACAAAATAGCCAAAAAGTTGCATTGCTTTAAACAGACAAACCTCAATTGATTTGACACTTGCGGCCAGAATTAAACCCTATAGCTCAACACTTTTAGCTACATGATGAAAAGCATCATGTTCTAATGCGCGGATGGTGCAAAAGAGTCTCTTCCATGCATCTTCCAGCCCCACACCAGTATCGACACCAACTAGTAGCCCTCGTTGCTTATATGCACTAACAATGCCATCATTCTCAAGCACATACTCGCTGTATCGTTTCTCAAACATTGCCTCGTCATCCGCCTCTCGTCCCTCCAAGTCGCGGGTAAGATGACGCTGCTTCGCGATGTGTTTCGGGCACTCGAAGAGCAGAACAAGAATGGGCGGTGCATACTGTGTTGTTGTTATTACTAGGATTATTCTGTTGGCTGTTTTCATTTTTGTCAACAGTACTTACTGCATGTTCAAACTCGCTCAGCTGCAACATGTTGCGCGGAAATCCATTGACAAGCACTACCTTCTCCCCAGGGCAAAATATTTTGGGTCACATATTTTGAGTCAAAGACCACGATTCTGAGACTCCCCAGGGCAAAATATTTCCGGCCACGTATTTGGAGACAAAAGCCACGATTCTCAACTCCCCGGGCGCAAACTGCCTATTTCGCACCAAAAGCCGCGACTTTCACAGCCCCCCAGGGCAAAGGTTCGGAAAAACATACTCTGGTCAAAAACCATGACATCATCTGAGATTCCGCAGGGCAGGGAATACTACTGAGGCAGGCCACATATTTCCAGCTGAAAGCCATGCCTTGCCCAATTCCGCAGGGCAGAGGATACGACTGAGGCAAGCCACTTGTTTCCAGTTAGGATTTTTCCTCTTAGGGCAATCATGCTCTCAAGGCATTTCAGTCCCTGAGGCATTTTTGGCCCCAGGATTCTGAATCGACTGAGGCAGGCCACAATTTCAGCAACAAAGGCGGCCTTCTTCAATAACCCCTGAGGCAACTTTTCGCCCTAGGGATAGCCACCACGCGGCCATATATTCTGATTCTCCCCAAGGCAGCTTGTTGCCCCAGGGGCAGCCACCTACCTTCTCTCAAAGCCATCAATTTTCAACTGCTCCTCAAGGCACTTATCGCCGCAGGGATAGCCACCTTTCTTCAAGCACAGCCATATATATCAATTGTCCCCCAAGGCAACTTGCTGCCCCAGGACAACCACTTATCTTCACTCAAAGCCATAAGTTTCAACATTCCCCGAGGTAGCCGCACTTCTTCCCTTGAAACCATAAATCTTAATATTCCCCTGAGGCAACTTTTCCACCATCTCCTACAGGGACATCGACGACATTTAGCGTCTGTATATAGCAAGCCACGTTAGACGAGCTCATTCTTCTCTGTAATTTTCATGATACTTTGTGGTTTGTCCTCAGTGTCGACTTTGCTTGTGGGTGTTCGGTGTACAACTTCTCCAAATCTGGGTCTGACCAGCTTTTTGTCTGGCTTCCTAGGTCCTAAAGTCACCCCTCATCTTGCTGGCAGCGCCTTTAGAGGTTTCGTCCTGGAAGCGGATGATGTACCCTGTCTTTGTTGTTCCTACTCCAATAGTATTGACTCCTTCGGTTTGCGTATTCTTCTGTAGGGCATCTGTGACCCGTGCTTTGGCTTCTTCCGCTGAGAGATATCTTGCGAGGGATTCTTCATTATTTACGGGCTCGGAAGTCGGTGCGGCGCTGATGCGGATGCACAGAGGAGGGTAATTCTGATTGTTTTTTGACATCGTAGGTACTGCGGCCAGCGGAGGAATTGGGGGCTGGCTGTCCGTTCCGTTGGCAGAGACAATTGATGCCCATGCTCGCTGATCCGATTTGCGTAGCTGGGTTTCCAGGGCGGCTATTTCATCTTTAAGGCTTGCATTTTGCATGATTAGCTCTTTCTGGTCTGCTTTTAGCTCTTCACAGCATGTTTTGAGGGCTTCAACTGTTTGGCCTTGTTGTGTGATTGTTCCTCTCAGCTCGGTTACCAGCCGTGCAATTTCATCAATTTTTCATTGCTATTGCCTGTTAATTCGATGCTTGGAGGTTCATTTAGCTGGATGGCCGTGACAGAGCCGGTTTTCTTTTGCTTGTGAGTCAGTTTTTGTGCCTTTGGTTGGGTCACGGGTAGGCATGTTGTTGAATTAAAGTTGACCGACCCATCTTGCATCTTGTGGTTTGTGGTTCCACGCTCGGCTTGTTCATCACACTTCTCAATATTGACTGAGTCAGCGGGACCTGATCTATCTTGCCTTCGATATTTTCTACCATCCGAAAAGCTCAAGCAAGCCTCAAAGGTCCGGACCTTAAGGACGCCAAGAAAACAGTGTGCTGAATGAAAGCACACCTCAAGTCCTCACAATTTGCTTCTGGAGTGCAGTCTATTTCTGTATTGCAACCTATCTTGAGGAATTTTTGCCTGTTCACTGAAAAACATTTTGCATCCACATTTCTGGAGTGCACTTCAATACTGACTTGCAGCCTTTTTGCTGCTGCAACTCTAGAGGATACTTCCACCTCCCCAGGGTCTAACTCCTCCCGCACCTATCCCTATCCCCTGTGTCTTTGCTTGATCGTGATGTCCTCGTAAAACCCCTTGACCTGTGTAAAACTTAAGTTACAAGGTGGATATTCAGTGAAAAAAACCGCTGGCCAAAAATGCTAAGGAGGAAATTACTCGTGCCTGGGGACACAAAACTGGGTTCTAAAGTAGCCAAAGAGGACTAGCAAATGGCTGGGGTTGAGACTGATGCACATAGGCCCATGGCCATTGTGCTGAAGGCTGTGGCCATCAAGCCCAACCGGTCTATGGGTGCATATAGGCCCAGGTGGTTTGTCTAGGAGAAGGGATATCCGGACTGTGGTTGTGTCTTCAATTTGGTCGTAACTTAGTGGGCTGCTATTGGTTGGAAGTTGACCGGAATATAGATATTCCATTATAATTTCAGTTTAGCTCTTCGTTTTTTCTTGATTTTATTTCTCCCTTGGGCAGGGTCCTACCGCTTTCAGTCTACTCCAGCAGCATCGCTTGGATGTTCCTCCCAAATGGCTCTTGCTCCCAACCTTACATCTTGTGCTGATCTGCTCAAATGGGGCCACCAATATGCGCTGTGTGCATGGGATGCGGGCAATAATCCCCGGATCTGTTCTGCGTTAATGCTTCTTATTGAGGAAGATGTTTATCTTTCCATATGCAGGCACCAATCTTGTTCGTCCGGCAGCGCTCCTGAAAATGAAAGAACGTGAATATATAAAGCAGGCTGGCCACCAAGCATCAGTTCATGAACAATGCTCAGACACACTTACCGGTTACCTCTCTATTGCATAGAGATTTTTGCTGCCTTTATTGCCATTTTCTGCTCGATATTCTGGCTTCCGGTACTTCTAGTTACCGCTTATCGAGGACGAAGGATAAAAAGGTCCCAGGATTAAATACGATACCCGTTTTACGTTTACAACCCACGATCACTCTCCCGCTTTTAGACCCACGATCCGGCTGTATCACTCTCCCACCTCGGTGCTTTGGGCTGTGAGATGAATATTCCAAAATGGCTTGAGGAAAGTGATTGCGCCCAACCAAGGCCTGATGCCAAACAGCAGGAGTCGGCTGTGACAAAGCAATATCGGGATGAGTTTATGGGGTTGGTTGTGGGTTCCCCGATAGGCAACGCTCAAACAACTCCTGGCGATGGTAAGTGGTACGCCATTTCCTACTGGAATTCCAACTGATTCCTAGCTCCTAGGACCAATGACAGATCGTCAGCTGTTAGTTCCTCAAACACCCAAGAAACGGCGAAGCTCGGAGGCCCTTGGTGGGGATGCAGAGCGTGCAAAGAGGCGCAATCAAGCTAAAGAACCCTCGCAGGGAACGAACCGTGAAGAACAAGGAATTCTTGATCAAGGCCTTTTTGTTGCGCAGCAGCAGCGTGAGATGGAGCAGGTGTCGGGGAAGGAAAGAGTGGAAAAGCCTATTCGTCAACGTCGATGTCTTTTAGAGGGAAAATACTACTGTGGAAGCTGCAATGGTATGCGCCGGTTATACGACCAGGGCACAAGAGAAGTTTGTGACTCTTGTGGCGTATCCCGGACGCTGTTTTGCATTATTGAGGACTCAAGACGTAAAAATCAATGAAACTTTTTTGTACATTTGGGAAAATTAGGCTGAAGTCTGGCATATTTACTCACACTTTTCGACCCCAGAATTGTTCGTGTTTATTTTCCTTGACGAGATATATGATGAACAATGGGTCAAGGATATACCAAAATTCTTGTCCCAGGCAGGTGTCAATATAGTAGTTGGGACGCAGGAATGGATGCTACCTGCAGGACCAGCCCGGAACACGTGAGGCGAGGACGTGTTTATCCTGGCGTAACGGGTAAAAGTTCACGCGGAGATAACCAATGGTTGGCTCACCAACTAACCACCTGGCTGCCGCCGTCTACCAGTCGGACCGACCACTCCAGTGAACTAAACTTCCACGGGGCTGAATAGCTGCAGTAATGCACATTGGAAACATGGCAGAGCAGATTTAAGGATTTGACTTGTTTATTCATGTCACCATCTGCAAAATGTCAGGTCAGAATCAGGCTGGGTTTGTCTCACTTTGCCGGGAGTCTGGACTACCATTCTCCAGTTCGTTTCACCCAGCGCAAGACAATTCTTACCGATGTGAATATTCAGAGCGCATTAATCCTTGCTTCGAGCCCCGAGCCAAATGAAAAGCAATAAAAGATGCAACCAAGCGTTGAACGCGCGGGACAGAACATCTCGATAGTGCTTTCAAGGGAAGCCACCTCCGGGGGAGGCAGGGTTTGTTCATCAGGGAAGGCAGCATTCTCCCAATACAATACAGAGTAGTTCCTGATCAGTTTAGATTCTCCTTTCGTTGCATAGTGCCACTTACGCCATAAGCCAGCTTGAGGATGCCGTGAATAAGACCGGCGACCCCGAGACACAAGACCAAATGCAGAACAGGATCTTATTCTATGTCCGACTGTTCGAGATTTCGAGTGCAACGGCCGGCAACCGAACAGAATCTTGCCAGGGATTATCGAGGGGCGTAATGCACTTCAGCTAATGAGTACTGTGCTGATCTAGATTATATATAGGCAGGCACTCCTGCTTCCGAGCGTTTGGTCGATCAGTCTTCCTTGTCGAAATGGCTAGGAGTGGGTATGATACTACGGGTGTACCTCAGCAGCCGCCGAAGCCTAGATAAATGCGTCTCAAATCTTTTCCATTTTCCTTCGCCATGGATCCCAATCCCATGCCGCAAGCCTTGACACCGTCTTTCACTATCGTGCCTCCGCAAGGGCCGCCGTCCCCGTCAGCAATTCATCATCCAATGGTCCAATCCCACACACTACCTCCACTCCAACATCCGCAGCTCCACTACCTTGGGCAGCCGTATCGACATGATATACCTTTGCATCCAATATTCTCTGCGGGGATGTATGCGGCCTCGTCTGCTCCGACGACCACGCAGGTTCCGGCCGGGAGTCTGCCGCCGTCATCCTTTCTGGGTACCAGCATCCAGCCATGCTACCACCTATGACTGCCGTGCAAGCGTATCCGCACCCCATTGCTCCAGCACCCCCGTGTGATATAAGCCAAGACTATTTCAATGCTCCGCCACTTTTGCCGAACGCACAACCTCGAACTGAGATCCGGGGATTGCAGGGAAGGAGAGGTGTTTTGCCCAGTGTGCTGGGGAGACCAGCAGCAGTTATAAATAACGGCAATGGCACAGCCAAGAGCATGACGCTTCCGGCCGCGGATGGGAGATTTCGTTGTCCCTATTGTGACAAAACATATCTGCGTGTGAATGGTATCAAAATTCATCTGCGTGAACGTAAGTGTCGCTTTGTTGTTGCTTTCAGAATTTGATGTTTTCTAAGTTGTTACATCTTTGATTACTTTGCAGACACCGGAGAGCGCCCCTATATGTGCGAACTCTGCAAAAGTACATTCACGCGCAAAGATTACCTGAAACGCCACTTTAGAAAGTGCTCTGAGCGGCTGGGAGACCCCATGGGAGTGAGCCATTTGATTCGTCTGCGTGCCCATCGGAAAGGAGCTCTGCCGGTTGCCATCGCCCCCAAGCCTGTTCAGGAGGATGTCAGTAGCTCCATTTCGATCTCTAATGGCATGACGCGCCCCCGTTTGGCAATCGCGGTGAACGGGGCTGGAAGGGCACCAGCCCATGAACCCTCGCCATCTTGGTCATCGGATGCCCGCCGTTAATAGTTAGAACCAGGCCCATATGGTCCCCAGTTTTGCCCATAACCAAATGCAGCAAAGGCTAATTTGGGTGACTGAGCCCAAACATCCTACCAACTGACGAAGTGCGGAAGGGACGAAGCCGTATCCGTATTTTGTCATGGTGAGATGAGGGGAACTAAGAGGCTTTTAATTGTAGCATAGTGCCGCTCCTTTCATAATAAATAGATACGTTTTATTACGAGCGAGAAGGGGAATACTAGATGTGGCAGAATATTAGATCAGAATGTCCTTCTTCCAACCTGTTTGTTAGCTGGGTTCCCGAGGGATAGTGTAGTGGAATCTCAATTTGCTCTCTCAATGTAGCCAGATTTCTCCCGGAACAATGATGATCCAGGTTTCCATAATCAAAGGCTTCATGCCGTACAGGGATTGTGGATCCTATGAAAAATGCTTTCTATTGAACTGCAAGGCTATTTCCCAACGCGGCGACGGTCAAAGGTGAATAACATTGATGTAGACAAGAGGGTAATTCTACTAAGATAACTCCCCTGAGAGGTTCTGCTTAAATCAACTCTGTTCATATGACAACTTACAAAAATGTTCTCCGCCATGACACTGGCTGCAGTGATAATGAAGAGTGGACAGGAGTCACTTTGGCCATATCCATGAATATTATGTACAACATATATTACATCACAACAACTGGATGTCACCCCTCCTCCTGTTTCTTTGTTTTCGAAGTGTCGACTGCCGCTGGCGCAGGGCTGATTCGGTCCTTTCCGGAAAATACCTCTCTATCTCTATCCAGGGCCGGCGGTCCTCTGTCATGCCCAGAAGCTGTGCATCATCCTTGGGGGACCATCGCCACGGCTTGTCTCCATGGCCTTTCCGCTTCCTGTTGTGCCGAGTTGGCTCAATCTCCCGACAGGAATCCGAGTGAATGACTGACTGCACACTCTCGTTGAAGTCGGGTGTGCAGCTTGCCAAAGCACCCTCAAACAGCCAAGAAAGGAACTGCAAACGTTCATCGAGCTGTAGAGATAGGAAATGGGAACGAACGCTGGTAAAGGAACCTTTCCCAGTAGGTAACACAGAAGCAATTTGAGGCTGCTTCATAGTCTGTTCTTCCAATCTCTCTGCTCCTCGCTTGAAACCCTTTGACTGTTCGCTGCTGGAGCCTTCATCCACGCTGCTGGAGCAAGGTGCATCAGTTCCAGTGCTGAGGGGAAGGTGTGCAGTTGTGAACAAGCCTGGATGTGAGGATCTTTATCTGTTTGAGCATTACCATCCCGACCGTCAAACCACTCCATAAAACTTCGATGGTCAGGTGCAGCGTAGAACATAGGCAGAGGTTCGGGATATGGACAGTTTGCCTTCGGGGTTGCAGGGCTGTTGCCTTGCCAGAAAGATGGAAGAAGCTCACTGGTCTCCCAGGGCCTGTCATCGGCAAGGATGGCCGGGTCTATGGGGATGTTGTTGTCGTTCGGAAGAACCGGGAGCCTGAGGAATTCCTCCAGGCTACCGTCCGAGCTAGTTGTACTGGGCGAGGATGGACCAGGCCCTGCGGCGCCTCCCTTGAGCGGAGGCAGCTCATCTGAACGAGCATTGGGATCTTGGGTGTTGCAGGCGGCAATTCGAGGTGAATTTGGGGTAAGATGTGCTGGATCGTGCGGATACGAAGGTCCATGCTCGGGGCTCTCCGAAGATGGCGTACTGGATGGTAGTACCGCTATCTCTTGGGCTTGGGATTGGGCGGCTGATAGTGTACTACAAGGCCCGGCGTTGGTGCTGAATGACACGCAAACTTCAGCCGGTGGTCTTGCAGGGAGGTGATGCTTGGGGGTGGTAGAGTGCTGCAGGGAGAATCATGTTGGGATTTGGAGGCAGGGGAACAGCTGGCCGCCGGAGAGTGTGAATGGAGGGATTTGTGAGATGAGAGTGGTTTGGGATGAGGGAGCGCCCATGGTTTGAAGTTCGCACGAAACGTAGTGCTGAACGGGGCAGGAGATGGCATATTTCATGAGGGTGGAATCTCGGACGGAGATGATCAGGAAACTGGAAGGAGGTCAGGAATGGGAATCAACAAGGGGAGTGTGTGCGGTGGAAAAATCAGACTGCGAGGTGCCAGAAATTCTGGAGCGGGATCAGCCGGCCTTCTTATGGTGGCTCTCAGTGCGTCAATGTGCGTTGACGCTCGCTTCACCACTGCCCAACATGTCCATCCCCGTCAAAATTGCGACCTGGGGCCAGTTACCCCGGTGCCCTATGCTGATCTCGTTCGATTAATCGCAACCTCCGAGGATCACATGTCCACCTGCGCTCCTTGATACAGCCCCCCTGGGCTGGCTCGGAGGTGCATCCCGCATCGAAAGCAATGCGGTAATTTTGCCATTGGTCAGAGAACGAAAGCAGGAGCCTGCAAGTCGGCCTCAGTGTAGTCCCGGACACGGCACTGAAGCCCAGCTGACACGCTGGCTTTGAGACACATGCCAGGCAGCCATCCTCAAAGCCTCCAATCACTGGGTGTTGCCCTTTCCCGCACGGAACTCCGTAGGAAAGGGACGCGGAACCAGAGCGGAAGAGCAGCGAGATTGCAAAACAAAAAAAAAAAAAAAACAAAAGAGCAAAAGAAGAAAAATGGAAGCGGACAGCGGTGGAAACCAGCCTGCTGCTCAGGGTTGCTGATTGGACAATGGGACGAAAATCATTGCAACATGGCTGCAGAAACTTCAGCTGCCTCGATCCCGGAGCAAGCAAGGTAACATCGTAACATCATCAGAGGGGCGCGGGTGGCCCGGTGACCAACGAAGCGACATTCTGACGGTCCAGGCCCATCAGATCAGACGGGCGTTCGCCGACTCCGCGGGCGCAGGGTGAAAAAGAAGGCGAGGCCGGATAACATGGCAGGGCAGTGCATTTTGGCGCGGGAGACAGGATGAGGGAGAAAGAGGACGAGGAAGTGCGTGGTCGTTCGCTGGAGCGAGGCCGGGTTTTTATAGATCGTCCGGCGTCGTTGGGGCGGCGTGAGATGCTGCAAAAGCGGCGATCGGGGCGCCATCCCTGAAACAGCGGCCATGCCGCAGCGGGAATAGTGTACGGTGTGGACCAATGAAAAGCTTGATCGCGAGGCTGGGCGCCCCGCTAACCGGCACAACGTATACTCAAAAATTGAAAAGAATTTTAGTATTATAAAACTAAGCCATAATTAAATAAATAGGCTTCTAAAGTATAAGCGAAACTTTTTAAAGAGATTCTTTAATAAATCCTACTGAGTTAATACTGTAGAGACTGTAATTACAAAACTGCAGATCTCTAAGCTCAATATCAGATAACTGTATAATATATAAGATATAAAAGAGTTAAAAGCTCTTTGTGGTGAAATAGAAATATCCTTCTGGTTATATAAATTATACATATAACTTATTCTACGGTTATTGTTAACGATGTGGTAACGTAACCGCGTTATTGTAAATTACAGCCCTTAGTGCCGACTTTTTGTCTTTGACGGCAACATCCATTACGGATCGAATATCAAAATTACACAGCAGCCAAAAGTGCAGACCAAGTCAACCACCCCAGCGCAAACACAGGCACTAGATTTTTTTTCCCTCTTTTTTTTTGCTAAGCTATAAGCTACCTTTTCTGAATACCCTTATTTTGCCCAGTTAGGTCTTCGCATACGTATATCCTATGCCTCGTGATCCATTGATCGGCCTCGTCGGGAAACCCTCGTCTGGGAAGTCCACTACTCTAAATAGGTGTGTGCGGATCGATCAATGGCCTGTGTCGGATGGGCGTGAAATCTAACACAACAATTCCAATAGTTTGACTGATGCTTCTTCTAAAGTTGGTAAGTCAATCCCTTTTCCCTTTTTTGCTGCCACAAAGCTGAGGATATATGACTATAGGAAATTTCCCGTACGCCTTCCTACAGCGATATCAGACCCCTCCTTTCCCCCCTCTCCCAATGCCCCTCCATCCAGATCACCGAGTTTTCATCGCTAAATCGCGGAGGATAGCTTCACAACTATCGACCCCCAGCGCGCCATTGGCTATCTCCAGGTAGACTGCGCGTGCAAACGTTTTAAAGTCTCAGATAAATGCCGGCCCAATTACGGCGGCTGTCATGAAGGTCGGAGATCCGTCCCAATCGAGCTGCTTGATGTTGCTGGGCTTGTTCCTGGAGCGCATGAAGGCAAGGGACTCGGGAATAAATTTTTGGATGACCTGCGGCATGCCGATGCGTTAATACATGTGGTCGATGTTAGCGGGACGACTGATGCTGAAGGTTGGTTATATCAATCCATATAACACTAGTGTAGCGTATGGTGGCGCAAACATGAATGATCTTGGATAGGCTGAATAAAATATTTTCTGATATCAGGGAAGGCAACTAGAGGGTACGACCCTTCGCGAGATATTGTTTGGTTGAAGTCGGAGATTGTCAATTGGATTTTGGGGAATCTTATGGAAAAATGGTACCACTTTCCTGTGACGGCGACGGGGCCATTTCGGAAAACAGACACTTACGGGCAATAGGGGTTCCATAAAACGGCGACATACTGCAACAAGTGCGTGTTGAGTTTCCATCAGATTTGAAATACAAGCATTCTGACATTGAATAGAGGCAACGCCTATTGAAACGCTACAAAATCAGTTTTCTGGTTACGGAAGCACATCGAAGATCGTCGCGCGATGTCTTGACCGATTGGATATAAAAGAGCCTCTTCAAGAATGGTCGTATGAAACTGTGGAACGTGTCGTCGTCGCCTTCATAGATGAAAAATTCCCCACAGTGCTCGCGCTAAATAAAATTGACCACCCTGATGCGGACAAGGTAGGCTAGTCTTTTGAGGATTCTATAGGAGTTTCTGCCTTTGTGCTGATTTGGGGGAATCATAGAATATAAGTAAAATCGCCAAGGTTCAAGATCCGCAATCAATCGTCTTGTGCTCTGCCATATCGGAAGTCTTCCTCCGAAAGCTGACTAAACAAGGCTATATCAAGTATGTTGAAGGGAGTGATTTTATAGATACGAGAGAAGATCTGATAGATATGGGCGACCCTGACGGCGGTGGCCTCAAAGAAATGGATGAGAAATTGAAGAAGTATACAACTTATCCCTTTGCTACCTCAATTGGCTCGTCGAGCCTAGCAATTATGCAGTCCAAAATACTTACTTTGGGCAGTCGGGTGGAAAATCTCAAGGATTTGGTTTTGTACAGGTTCGGATCAACCGGTGTCGTCCAGGTTCTCTCGCGCGCCGCAGAGCTACTTGGGTTGGTACCAGTTTTCCCAGTCCGCAACATTCATACATTTGCGTCTGGAACCGGAACGGCCAATGGAGTTTTCAAGGATTGCGTACTTGTCAATAAGTCAGATCCTCCTATTCACTAGTAATTTTAAGTAGCGTATGGTCTGCTAACGTTATCACAGGAATAGCACCGTGGCCGACGTGGCTCGGAAAGTGATGGGTGATGCTCCTGTTGCATATATAGAGGGAGCGGGAGGCACAAGGGTCTCTGAGGATGAGATAGTTTCTATTGGGAAGTACGATGTAAGGACTGAATTTCTAAGGACGGCCGCTTCTGGCTGCATTCTCCTGATTGTGCAGTTGCATTTCTGTTTAACTCCCAAGCTAACACGCCTTTCCGCGACCCAAAAGGTTTTATCTTTTAAAGTCGGCCGATAATACCCCTCAAATTTACTATACAATGAACGAAATGACATATCTCTTTGACGCTTTCTTCATTCAACGCCGAAATTCAATGCCTCTACTTGTATATCGACCTCACGAGGTAGCGCAGCCTTTAATGCTTTGCTCGCTCATTTGCCCTTCTACAGTTATGAATGAGCATTAGCCATGTGTATGAAGACATAAGGAGAAAATAAACCGCTCCAAGTCGAAATAAGGAAACCGACTCACCTTGCCCCTTTCATCGGCCATGCCAATAATAGGCCTTGGAGCTTCTGGAAACTCTTTCTCCGCGTTCTTCGTGGAACCCTCGTTATTTCGCTCGGTCGTGGCATTGCTTTTGGAATTTCCTGTTCCTTTTGTGGCTTCTTCCTTCTCTTTCAAACCACCAGCCGAACCCTTGGTTATGGGATCTGTAGTGTTGCCACGCTTGCTCTGGCCCAAGCTATGGTCCTTTCCCGTCGAGCCCGTCCATGTATATCGGATGCCTGGGGAGAGGGCCAGCATCGGCGGTGGACGATGCAGGAATCGTAATTTATATACTACACTTGATCTTCTGATCATGATGGCCGTTGTTTGAATAAACTCGAAGCTTTCTATTCAAAAAGAGATGATGATTTGGAGACATTGGCGAAGGCAGCTGAGGCGTTTTGATCGCGCGTTAGGCCATGACGTAGTTTGACGTAGTTTTGGGGCTATCAGCCAAGTATCTTGAAATTTAGCGGGACCTCGGGAGTTAGGGCTAGTCACGAATTTGGCTAGCTCATTTTTATCATGTCATGTACCGAGAATTGACCTGATGGTTATGACGGTCTACGGATTCCCCTCATCGAATAAGGCATAAGGCTGTGTTTTACAGGTTATTAGAGTTAGCAGTTAGTGGATGATTTCCTTCCGCCATGTGCTCTTCCTTTGAGCCTCGATTGAAACAGAAAGCTCTGTTGGCACACCAATCTCTCGTTGCATTATGAATGGATTGATCTGGGTTAGTATCTTCAATAGGACAAATGGACCTTTAGCAGGCTGCGGTTCACCAGAGTCCTACGGGACTCCTTGCATGACATACCTATAAAGCTCAGAGACGCCAAAAGATAGTCAGCCACCCTGTGCACCGCATCCATGGCATGCTTCTAGACTTTGATTCAAGATGTTATTCGTCGGTGTTAGCTAGATGGTAAGGCTGATAGTGACTCTGGGATATGCAATCTTCAGGGTGTCGGTGGTCATGAACGAGGAAAAGGCAAAACCACCGTTCACCAATCATTCGCACGGCTGACAGCGTCCCTTAGCTGTTCCGGATGCGTGTGGTTTGGGTTCAAAATATGTGTCGATAACAACAAGCTGATAGGAGTTACTGTTTCGGCGTTAATGCCATTAGCAATCCAACGGATCCTGTTGAAGAGATCTTTACCATGGCCTGGAAGCAATAGCAGATGATTGTCTAGGTCCACAAACCGATCCCATTCCTGATATTGCCAGTCACAACTGTACGTCGTGTCTCTAAGAGGTAGTGGCTGTAGAATGGCTACGTGAATAGAGGGAGGACCTTTAGTTATACAAGACATTCTGCAGTGGTGCTCTAGAACTGGAATTGCTCTCATGAGTAAGCGGTAAGAAGTTACCTTAAACCTCCAACCATATCGGAAATCATTACTCCGTGGCCCTTCTCCGTGACGAATCTCAATCAGTGATAAAGGGCAACGCAAAAAATGAACAAGATAGCTTTTGATGCTGTGCTAATAGCAACAAGTGGCTAAGGTTCCTAAGAAAAACCTGTTTAGGTAAATGAGATAAGGAGAACTTTCATTCTAAATGTTGTATATTTTTATATTTGTCGCCTAGGACTCCCTCTTCCCACCATGCTTTTCGAATAATGAGTTCAATCTCCTGGCCAATGTGCAAATAATCTAGAGAATCGGGATGGATTTGAGACTTTTTCACAACCTTACCCTTGGAGTCAAGGTACACAAGGCCCCATTCTCCCGTGCTAAACGCCTGTTTATCAAGAAGGATAATTGGGTTTCGATTACTACCATTACAGGCCATATATAACATTTTGTTAAACACATCTTCGCTGCGTGGCTTGTAACCGTAGGACTTGGTAAGTTCGTCCTTCAGCCTGAGCTGTTCGGCCATTGGTTCGAAGGGACGTGTATTCACCGGCTTCGCCAGTTCGGGTAGGGTACTATAAACTCGAGACCAGGCGTCGCCGACGTCAAAGAGTTTAGGGTCATCAAGGATAATCCACCACGTATTCCTTGAGGCGCTGATTTCATCGTCTTCGTCACTAGAATCATTAGACGAGCTGGCGTCCCGCCACGGGGAGTAAAAGTTCCACCCGAAATCCTCAAACCATTTTTGGAGCTTTGAGTCGTCCTCGGCACCCCCATCATAGTAGGTACGCAAGAAATAGAAGCCATCATATGAGGAAGCATGGAGGACATGTTGATGGGCTATTTTTCGCAACTTAGATGGGCGATAGGGCTCAAGGACGATGCGGATTTCTTCGGCGGTTGGTATGCGCAACGTATCTGTGGAGATGGTCTCTGACTCAAGGAACTCTTCGACAAGCTGGCTTCGCTGTTCGGTTGGGGTGAGAGGTGAAGAAGAGTCCCAGTGCTGCTGCATGCTGTTAGGCTCGACAGCGGGATAGGGAGAATGTGTTTCGATGGGGAGCGAGGGTGCCTACGACTAGAAATTGTTCCACGGGGAGGGAACCCCATGGGGGATCCTCCTGCTCTGGCACTGTCGTCATCTTACAAGATCTAAACGGAGACCTATGGTGAGAGATTCTCTTCAGATGTCAAAATGGGGCAGTGTGAGATGGTGGCATGTTGTTTGCGCTGTGACAGGTTGGCGCCTTAGGGGCATCCTAGCGCCTTGACCGAG
The DNA here is from genome assembly GCA_018296065.1 of Blastomyces percursus. Taxonomy (NCBI): domain Eukaryota; kingdom Fungi; phylum Ascomycota; class Eurotiomycetes; order Onygenales; family Ajellomycetaceae; genus Blastomyces; species Blastomyces percursus. Next base: position 19,726 of record JAFEJD010002591.1, on the reverse strand, counting down.
CTTTTAGCGGGCTGTGGCGCAGTTTCTTCCTCAGCGGTGAACACGTCACTCACTCTAATATTATTACTAGGGAAAGACGAATAGTGACCCCGTTGTTCGGCACCTTTAGCCATTTATTTAGCTCCATCTGCTGTTCCGTGGGCCTATTTGCCAGTCATGCATGAACTGCCTCTCTAACGTCTTGACCCAGAGGCGTGGCGAATAGATCCGGAAACATCGATATACTTCAGCCAGTGAAGTCCATGTCCTGTAGCCTTGCACACAGAATGTAAGGTGAACAAAAATAAGCCTGTCAGGTTCTAGGGCAATGCATTTAATATATTTTCAATCGCTCTGTTGGTGTGCATCTCCCACACCAGCATTCGGTTCAGCCGCACCGCATTGGAAGTTGATGTACGGCATCCCAACACACCCTTTATCATAAATCCACAGCAGATACCGCTGTGATAGCGGGATATCGAGCCCAGAATGAAAGAAATTAAGCCACGATTTTAAAAAGAGGTAGCTAGGCTCAGAGGGATGCCGCTCTCTCCGAGTATTATGAAGCTCACTCCTACCTTCATTGTTTCTCCTATGAATTGTACTGAGTTTGACACCGCTTCTAAACAAAGGATGTATGTCATGTTCGATGTGGTTGTACGAACCAATCATTTTTGATGCAGTGATTTGTCACATGACTTCAAGCGCTCGTAGCGCTAGCCGCCGGAGCGTACATTGTACATACTAAATCGTGAGGAGCTACAGCTCAATTGGTCGCAACTACTACGCAACCCCATAAATTACAGCATAACTGATTCAAAGAAAACCCCTCCAATGAGGCGAGAGTATCTCCCTATCGATGCTCTTGCGGCATGGGCTAGACTTAACAGTGTCCAATTCCATGGCGTTGAGGTCAGGCAGTTACAGACTGAAGATGGAGTTGATAAGGGATGTTCGGTCGTTGCAACTACGAAGAAATCAGCCCCGGAGTTCGATCCAAAAGCTCCAGCTGAGCCGGAAATATTGATGACTATTCCATCTGATCTGGTCCTTTCACTAGAATTAGTGGAAACTTGCGCCAAAGCCGACAGGCATTTGAAGGAGATATTGGATGCTATGGGGGAGTTTGCAAGGGTGTGTATTCTTCATCAGGAGCATCTTTTTATGCTATAGCTTGATAATAGGCGTATATTTATTGCGAATATTTACAGACACCCCGAGGTGCCATATTAATTTTCCTCCTGGTCCACATTTCATATTCGGATCCGGAGTTATCGTCTAAAGAACACATTAAGATATCCAACGCGTGGACAGAATACATAAAATTCCTCCCGGCGTCGTACTATTTGCCAACTTTGTACACCATCGAGGAACGTGAGCTTCTACATGGCACTTCACTGGAACTAGCTCTGGACTCGAAATTGACCTCGCTGGAGAAAGAATTTGAACAGTTGCGTGAAGCTACGATAGATATCCCTTGGTGCAATCGTGATTGGTGGAACAAGGATACCGGCCGGCTTGCCTTCGAGGATTGGAAGTTAGTGGACGCCATGTATAGATCGCGAGCCCTGGAATTTCCCGGCAAGGGCCATTCCATGGTTCCCTGTGTGGATATGGCAAACCACGCTTCAGGCATCCAGACCAGCGCGTTGTATGAATCTGATGCAAATGGAAATGCTATTTTGCAGTTGGGGTGGGGCCAGAGTTTGGAGGTGGGGGACGAAGTAACCATCACGTATGCAGGAACTGGATGACAATTCACTTTGGCATCGTCCCTAGTCCCTTCTCATGCGGTGGTGGCCAACCAGTTAATTGAATCTACAATTGGGCTAACTTCAACTACGAAAATGTAGATACGGTGACGAAAAGGGTGCTGCCGAGATGATATTTTCCTACGGATTTATTGAAAGCAACCTGACGAACGCACACCAGCTGTTTCTTGACCTTGACATCCCGGCTGATGACCCGCTAGGGCCCGCGAAAAAGGCTGTCTGTGACGCCGCCCCTGGTTTCCGCCTTTTCATTCCGCCCGGTTCTAAAGTGACTGATTGGGAAAGCTCATTCGTCTGGTGGTGCTGTGTAAACGAAGAGGATGGCCTAGAATTCCGCGTCATTCAGTCAAACCAAGGAGAGCGGGAGCTCAAGGTTTCATGGAAAGGAACTAGCCTAAGCTCTTCCGGATCATTGCTCGACCACCTCAAAATGGACCCTATGTGGGAAGTCTTTCAGCTTCGGACAGTTGTAACGATACAAGACCGCATGGAGAGCCAACTTCTTCAGCTACGTGCGAGGGACGAATATGTGCAACGATGGCTTGAATTTGTCGACGAAATGGTGATTCGCCGGTCTGTATGGCAAACAACTCTTAAACTCAGAGAATTGGAGGGAGAGCTCCTAGAAGCTGGACTTCGTGATATAGAAGCAAAGGTACCAACCATTTTCCGGGCCTCGTCATTACCCCTCTCCCGCAGATTTTTTTTTTTTTTTTTTTGCTCAATGAATCACACATCATGTTGTCGATAATGTGTTGCAGGCTGGCTAACTGATAAACTTTGCCGTTAAATTTGGGCTTCTTAATTTTGTTAACAGAAACTACAACTATTGGATACAGAGTCTGTTAAGGCTTATTTGGCAACGCAGAACCCTGGCGCAGACATTGCGGAGGACTTCTCCTGATGAACTTTCACTGGTGGCGAATATATTATAACTAGGCTCTCCTTTCCAACAAGAAAAAGGCATGCAAAATGCTTGACCTTGAACCTTTGGAGATCTACATATGTATATGTTGAACAACCACTCGGACACCCTAGTTTATGAAATCAACGACGGTCACTACAAAACATACTGATGAAAAACACAGCACCTATCTCTTGAGTGACTGGATTGCTAACGGCGTTCCACATTTCTTTTTCATCTGAGATAATTCCTGCTGACTTCTGTATAAAATACCACCTTTTCCCCCTCCCAGTTCTTATATTCTTCTTTTTCTTCACATTCAAGCTTTACCCATTTCCCTCCATTCTCCCCACCTCCACATTCTACGATGAACTACCCCACCATCTCCATAAACGCAAAACTTTCTCATTAAAACCATTTAACGGGGGTCTAGAATAACAAACTCTAATCCACTTTCCAGTGGTTCGCAAGAATCGCAACGACAATATTGAGCTGTCCCATTTCCTTTCCTCAATGCCCCACTCTCGTTCTAGGAAACGCGAGGCGGCGTAACTCCGCTCTTTTCAACCCTATCCCGCTGCCGTGGACGTTCCTGCGTGATCGGTTCCTGAAGTGTATGTAGGTTGTTTTGCGGTACCCGGTGTAGTGCCCGGTGGTGTGTACCCGGTGTAGTGCCCGGTGTGTACCCGGTGTTTCCAGAAGTTGGCTGGCATCATTAGTATCAGTTTTAGGTTGAAGTGGGGCTTTTAATAGGAACGTTAAGGTAAGGTTTGGAAGGGTTAGTTAGGGGAACCTGGTATTCCTTTGTACTGCGTATATCCGTATTTGATGACTTGAGTTGAGAAGCCCCTTGGTGGGGTTTGGGGTTGGCATCAAGCTTCTCTCATGTACTTGAGCTTGGGACAAAAAAAAAAGAGTAAGATACTGTATTCCGTACTGGAGGGAGTGAACTTGCCACAAGCATGAGATATACGCTTTATACATATCTCGTTGCTATAATTAATATTTCGCCTTCGCTTATCACTCATTTATTTATTTGATTATTAATTTTCATTGGAACTTTTTTTCTTTTTTTTCTTTTTTTTTTTTTTTTTTTTTTAACCTTTTACTTGGGAATAAAAGTGGTCTCCAAACTGCCAGCTATTCAATAATATTCAAAAATATCATACTCAGACACCATACCATGGTTCCCAAGTCAAGTTATCGTCTTGGTACAGTACATTTTCGTACGAGGAACTACGAGATATCTCCGATATCTGGGGAAGTACTTATCTGCCTGACCAATTAGGTTCCAACAGCGCTGCTAAAAAGCAAATGTACAACTCTTTCTTCTCTTTTTTCAATATGGGAGGCGTAAAGTTGCAGCCACGCTTACTCCGCCACAGTGTGTGAGACCTTCGCTGGTTCTGTATCAGATCGTGGCTGTATATTTTACTATATATAGGGGACGTAGGAACTAATTAATAATGTCTTTTACGGAGCACTCCGGGAAATCTCCGGATACCTAGGTAGCTCTATAAAGTACAAAGCTATTCCCTTGTATATGATAGCTGGCCCAAATTTTTCTGTTCCTCTTAAAAGAAGAACCAAATAATCGATTGTATTTTAACTAACGTAGACAGAACAAGTTCGGGTTTTCCCTCTTGTTTTGGGTTGAAAGTTTTAAGGCCGACGGAATTTCTGCGGATTTTTCAAGGCGCCACTCACGGCCGAAGGAAGACCGACGGGAACGGAGAACGGCCGAAACTCTGTTGTTTTCTCAATTAAAACTCTATTCAGTTAGTTACCTTTTGTTCTGATATGTTGTTAATATTAACATTAATATTTATTTATTTATCTATTTTATAAAAATATATAGATATTGTTTTGGGGAGCATCACCACTAGATGAGTGGATAGAATAAGGACAAACCAATCCAACCCATCAAAAAAAAAAAAAAAAAAGCGCGGGCTGGACATGGGGTTGCCTGCAACAGCATGGCCTGAGTAGCTTTCCCCTAGCCGGTCATAGAGTAGTTAGTAGAAATCGAGCCCTGCTAGCTCGAGAACTTACAATGTACATGTACAGCTTTCCATGGCACCCGTCCATCGACAGCTCATTTCTCATCAACAGGGGACAAAATCAGGACGACTTGACTGCCCCTCAGCTATCACCATGCGCAACGCCAAAAAGGAGAATGGTCAATCATCACCATCATCATCATCGTCGTCGTCGTCATGGTTGGTTTAAAGGTGTATTTCCCCAGTCATTTGTAAAGGGGAGTAAGTTTGAGGGGATTGTCGTGGGACAAACTAGCGTACTTTCCCAAGCTGCCAAGCACATGGCAACCAAACCTCGCCCGGGATGGAAAGTTGAGAGCTAAACTTAGCGCTGCGCTTAAGGGATTAGCCGCTATTAGTTTAGGGGTCAGCTGGGCCAAACCACCGCAAGACCTTCGAACTAAACTCACTATACCATGGCCACTTCGCACCTACACTAGGCCTAATCAGCGCTAAAACCGTGGGCCGCTTAACCCTAACCAGGCGCCGAAGTATTTCCATTTGTCCGGGACTTGGCGGCAATGTTCCTCCCCCAGAGTCCCAGACCCCCAGTCCAGTCGTGCACATCTGTCTTCGTGATCCTGATATGTATGCATCTCTATCTCTGCTATCTTCAACAACCTCAACCACCAACCAGCAGAGCACTCTCTCTGTGCTGTTTGCCCTCCCCACGCTCGCTCCTGTGGTTCCTCTGGCGCTGGGTCCCGTGTTGAACTTTCCAGACTCCTGCGTTCCGCTCACTGCGGAACAGTCCCGGCTCGATCTTAGACCTCCCGCAACTGTTATTTTGAACGCTCATCACTGCTACGCTCTTTACCCAAGGTAACAGGACTGTCACTGCCCCGGGTCCATTGGGGCTTCAACTCGCTCTGGATCTACTTATCTCTGCCCTATCCCCCATCGCTTGCCGCAGGCCTTGCCTACCTGTCCTTCGGCTCGTCTTTAAAAGCGTTTTCCCGCTGCCATCGGATTCCACCTGTCATTTTAATTGCTAACCTTGCTTGCGCTTGCTTCTATTAAACTATCTGGGTCACCTAGGGAGTGACAACACTTATCCACTTTAAGCTTCGTCTCGGTTATAGTGCTGACGTGAAAGACTTTTAAGGGCCGACTGGAAGGGGTGAGGGGAACAGGAGAAGAAGAAGAAGAAGAGGGAGAGAAAGCATAGGAATAAGAAATACAAGGGGAGGATAATAGACATACAGCACAGAAAGGAAAAGAAAAGAAATAGAAATAAACAAAACAGGACTAAGACTACCTTGTTTCATACAGAGAATTCTCCAGTTGGAGGAGAAGGGAGCATTGTTTTACATACAATCACTCTCTGACAATCCGCTGTTATGCCCGGCATTCTCCCCATGAAGGTGATCAAGGTGGGCAACAGCTCGCAGAGTCGTGTTGCCCAGGCTTGTGACCGGTGTCGGAGCAAGAAGATCCGTTGTGACGGAATCCGTCCGTGTTGTTCGCAATGCGCTCATGTCGGCTTCGAATGCAAGACCAGCGACAAACTAAGCAGACGTGCTTTTCCTCGAGGCTATACGGAGTCCTTGGAGGATAGGGTTCGTTCGTTAGAGGCGGAAGTTCGAGAACTCAAGGGGCTGCTAGATGAGAAAGACGAGAAGATAAATGTTTTGTCACGTCTGCAGTCGTTTTCCTCCTCGCGCAAGAGTCCTTCCCATGGCTCGAATGATCCGGGATCCTCACCAGGCGACGAGTCGTCCAAATCTTCTATCTCGGAAAAAAGAGAGGATATGATCCGTGTTCAACATTCGTGCTCATTGCTGAGAAAACCTACGAGAGATGCTCCCTTTACTGGCCCTTCGAGTACAAGGGCGTTCATAGGTAATGACCCTCCAAATACCCCTTTTCCCCGGAAGGCTGCTGTAATATTCTTCCATATACTGACGTTGTTGCTTTTACAGACGCATTTGCCAAAAAAATGGAGATGAGCGGCAGATCAGCTTCGGGCTTCTCAGCGGATGAGTTGCTCAGTCCACCCTCATTACCAATTTGGCGGCATCTGGATGCTGCCCCCAAAATTCCCCCAAGGCTTGTATCGGACCAACTTATCAATATTTTCTTCCAAGAATGGGCACCGTTATACCCTGTCATCCATAGACCTACCTTGTTGAAAATATACGGCCAGTATACCAACAATCCTGGGGAATTTGAGGATGATAAATACTACCTGGCACAGTTGAACCTGATTTTTGGAATATCTGCCATATCCTCTACTGTATGAAATTCGACATCTTCCCATTTATGTATTTGTATTTGCGAGCACATTGTTAACTCATCCTCCTAATAGGCTCGTATTCCCCAGGATCCAGCGCTCTTCGAGCAAAATTGGCTGCCTAAGCTTGATGCTCTAGCGGATGACATTTCCCTACCGGCACTCCAATGCTACGTTCTAGCGCAGATTTACTACACAGTCAAGGCTGATTACAAAAGCCTGCTACGCTATCGCGGCCTTGCTGTGGGGTTATGCCATCAACTTGGTCTCCATCAAAGCCAGCGGAGGTTTTCCTTTAATCCGCTCACCAGTGAAATGCGAAAGAAAGTGTTTTGGTCTCAATATGTTCTTGACCGGTATGTTGTCTCCTTTTTCAGAGGGATCCCTAAATACTGAGCTTTTTCACATCTGGTGCATACTTTCGCTAACGCTTTAGTCTTAGTTTCGCCGCAGCGCTAACGGGATTGCCTGTGTTGTTAGCCGAATCAGATGTCTGTGCGGAGTACCCGGCCGATATTGACGACGAGAATATTACGGATGCAGGATTCGTCCCAACGCTAGCTGGCGAATCTACCCGAGTTTCAAGTGCATTGGCCCTGTTCGCCGCAGCACGGATTTTAACTAAGGTGCTCGCCCAGCTGTACCCTTCGCCGGCTGGTTATGATGTTTCGTTGTCTACTATTCATTCTCTGGCAGAAGAACTTGATGGGTGGCAGAAGAATCTTCCGCCGCATGTTCGACTTGAATTTACGCAAGACAAACCGAGCACTAGCGTCGCTGGAAGCCGGTCACCTCTTCTTGTAAGTTTGAAGTCTAGTAAACCTTTCCTGTCCGTTACGGAGCGTGTTTCTAACCCTCTCGATCAGTCTTTAACGTACTACTTCATTCGGACACTCATCCGACGACCGGCAGTTTGCTTTGCTGCGCAAAACAATGCCTCTCCTTCCCTGCTTGCTCTGGTTGACTCGGGGAAACATATAATTCAAATTCTGCAACTCCTAGATGAGAGGAGGATGAGTCTTTCACTTGCTATTAACAAGAGGGAACTGATATTTGTCTCTAGCCTCGGAGTGCTATGGCAGAACATGGATCTGGGTCGTGACTGCAAACTCGTGAAGGAGGGACAAAAGCTCCTTTCGTCGGCTCTCTCTCTACTCGAAAGCGAAGCTACCGAATCCGCTAGCGAATTTAGCAACATATTGAACCTTGTTTCTCCAGTTGATGATGTTAAGCGCGTCAAGCCAGAATACCATCATCTTCCAAACGCAGATATGCCTACGCCTTCGCCAAAGGTCAAATCACCGAGAAAATCACAGTTGCTAGAATCCCAGCAATTACTTAACATGGGCACGCCTGTTTCCAATGCCAATTCAAGGTCCGTTTCGAGCCCGGAGCTATGCCAACGCAGTGTTAGATCCTCCAGCTCCCTCAGCATCTCCTCATCCGCGAACCCAGAGCTAACGGCGATAACTCCCCGTTCCTCGGGTGAGCTGCCTTCGGATTACCTGAATTTGGACTATCTCCCTCTCGGCGACCAGAAGGTTGGGATGAAAGCAGCAGCAGCAGCAACAGCAACAACAACTAGCGCTGCTGGAGGTGAATTTAGTGTGTCTGATTGGGAGCACGTTCTTGGCAGCATGGATAACGGGCACGCAAACATGTTCAATGGGATCTATGGTGGAGGGGAGTGTGGGGACGTTGGTGCGGGTCCCTTCACCCAGATCACGCCCGCATTCCAGTACCCACCAAATCAACCGCACCCGTCACCAATGCCCACTCAACCCTCCTCGCAGGATCTGCCCGGCTGGTCTCAGGATGAATGGTCCTCCTGTACAAGCAGCGACCTGAATACCAGACACAGCGTCCTAAGTTTTTCAGAAGATAGCATCAGAACCGTTAACGAACTGCCGCCGCCAGCGATAAGTAGCAAACATTGCGACACGCTTACACATACGCATGTGCAGCAGCAGCAGCTGCAGCAACAGCAAGGGCTGCCACAACACCCATCAGCCTCCAACGGACTTGATGGTATCATAATACCGCATAACCTCGAGCAGCTGGACAACGCATCGGACTTTGGAGGTATGATTGATACCTGGGCTTTACGCCAGCCTGCGTGAGCCAGTTTTAAAATGATATGACAGATTATAATACCCAATGCCTAATACTATTCGGCTCCCCTCGTTTTTTGTCGTTAAGTCACTTTTCCCCTTGGCCTTTCTCGCTTTCTTGTGTCCTCCCTCCCCTCTTAGCCCAGGCTTAGACGGCATGATATCTTGTTCACATGCCGGTTCTTTCCCATTACTATCGTTTTTGTTTGTCTTCCAGAGTGGCGGGGGTGAATTGAGTACTTTTTGTCCTTTGGGTACGCGGAGTTTCTGATATCCCTCAGTACCTATTGGGTAGACTGGCGTATCGTTAATATTTCTTTTGATTAGATTTGAGTCGTTTCCCTCTCTGGGTTTGGTGTTTTACCCGTTTTCCACTTTTTCTTCTTCCCTGCCACTTATGCTGTTGACGGATTAGTTTCACGTTCGCTTTGTTTTATTGTCCTCTTGCCACCCATGGACTCTCTCTAGCAAGACAAAGAATGGGGAACGATTTGTTTTATGGTATGCAACTTGTATTCCTTATTGATTGATGATTTTTCTCTGTTTTATGAAGTATATGGTGCGATTTTGTTTTATATGCATATATTTGGATAATGCATACTCCCAGCCTACTGGGTAGTATTTATTCAGACACAACCTACTATTTGAGGCCTACCCGAAGTTTGTTTTCCCGCTACTTGCTCTTGTTTAACCCCGTCTTCTCAGAGAGAATGACAAGATAGTGGAAGTTGAATGTACTATTCTCGTCCTAGCTTCATCGATCCAATCCAGAATCACTCCTCAATTTTCATTAGAGATTGTGTTGTGTATAGACGGAGTGAAAATGTACAGTATATGTACAGTACGTGATGAAGAGGAGTTTGAGTATGTTCGCACAGTGATACCATTAGCCTCTGATCCCAAAACAGACTGAGCTTGACTAGATCAAACAGAGAATTATCATCTAAACCTTCCATCATATCATCCGAACGTCGGAATAAAATAAAAAGCTCAAACACAACAATGCTGGGCGAAATGAATTCCCATACTGACAAATAACAAGTCGCAAATAAAATTCACCCCTAAGTTGCTTGCGAACATTTCCCTCCTTTTCCTCCCGAAGTTTCCTTGTAGCCGCTTTTCGACTTGGACAACTTCTTCAGGGCCAGAAAGGGTCTTCCTATACTCTGGGAAAGCCGCTCCAGGACAGTATCTGGCTTGCAACGTAAAGCAACCCCACCCCGTTCAAGTGGTTCGGATACTGACCAGGACAGTACTGCACATAACAAACAGGTGGTAGTGAAAAGCGTGCGTCACTTCCGGCTAGAGAACGAGCGAGATGTCCTTAAACAATTTCAAAACCCCGTATATTCGGCCATTACTTGATGAAATTGTCGACCCGCCAGATCCTCCAGCCATTGTCTTGAGGCACTTAGATGATAATCTTTTAGATGCTTCCCCTGCACGGAAACTTACAATCTAGAAGGTTAAATACGTCGCAAGCGGCATCCTTGAAGCTCTCAAGTCGCTATATGGCGAGGGGTTTGTTCGCACAGGTAATAATTTTCTCTTAAATTGTGTATGAGATTGGCGCAGCTAATCAAGAGCATTTACTAGATGTCAAGCCTGACAATGTGCTCGTAAACTATGGATGGGTCTGAAGACATTCGCCTTGCAGACATCCAGTTGGCAGATATGGGAAGCACCGGCCCTGTGGATTCAGAATATGCAAAGGACGGTGACATGATCAGAGCTCGGACATGGCGGAGTCCTGAAACGCGTTGGCAGATAGGGTGTGTACAGCCACCGATATATGGTCCGTAGTGCATCGGTACGTGTAGAGTTCGCATGAAGTAGCTACTCTTGGATGATGGGACTAGTTATTTTTTTCTTTGTCCTTGCATGACATCACTTTAGCCACGGCGGGCGCTATCCCCAAATGGGCAACGTCAAACCGCCCCCGGGGCCGGGCGTCAACGGGTCGGGTCGGGTCGCAAAAGGCCCGACCTAATCGGGTGATGACGCTAAACCAGGTTCATCGAGAAGTTGTCGCTGTCGCCTTCCACGGTTCTCCTGGCCTGCAGGCCCAGACGCTCTCATACGTTTATGCGCGGGTATGACACCCACACGGCACTTGCCACTCTGCCCTAACCAATAGTTGACTATTGGTTATGGTAACCTTTTTGGTCTGTTCTTGCATTAAGGCATAGTGGCGTGCATATAACACGAGCTGCTAGCAGACGATCAGGAAATACGTGTCAATCTTGATAACGCAAGTGCTTGCTTTTGACTCCACTGGTAACAGAGAACTCAAATTATTATAACATACAAAGAAAAGCAAGAAAAGAAAGAAGAGGACCAATCGAAGTGCATTCTACCACCATTTTAGCCGGTGTATCCAGCGGCTGTTGGCATGCCGAGAACCCGCTCTGAACTTGAGCTAGGGAGGAACTTTGATCCTTTCCCTGCCTTCTCCAACGCCAACAGACTTTTCCTTCACCTCAGAGAAATCAAACTTCTTCTCGGCCAATAAGTCATACACATCCTCTGCGTACTCGGGGTCAATCAGATACAACTGCGCCAGATACTTAATCTAAATAATAGGATAGTCTACCAAGCGTAGAACGTCGGCGTTGTTGCGGTGCAGATGATCTCTCCCTTTCGACATCATGACTCGACGGTAAGCTCGCGAGGCTGTTCGTATTCGGACAGCGAGCCGTCGTGGTAGAAGTGCGATTTTCGTCCCACATGGTCATTGGCTGCCTGATACATGGTTCAGCGGCATCCGGGAGGAATTTGTTCGTGAAGCTACTCGGCGCATAGTGTGGGTTCGTGGCATGGTTGGCATCCACGTGCATCTGGCCGTCGAAGTTCAGTGACGAATAGGATTGCGCCATGAAAGGGCAGTTGACGGGGATTTGGTGTAGGTTGATGCCAACACGGTGTTACTGCGCATCACGGTAAAAGAACATGCGGAACTGGAGGAGTGGGTCGGGGCTATCTTCAATTCGGGGAACCATGCTTCCCGGGGAGAAGGCGGCTTGCTCAACGTCTCTATGATAGTTTTGATCACATCGAAGGGATCAAACCCCAGCTTCACAAGATCTGCCTCCTCTGGTTTCATTATCTGAACATGGGCGGTCCATGAAACCTGCTCTCCTTTTTCAATGGCGGACCACAAATCACGTTTCGAGTAATCCGGATCTGCGCCACTCATACGGACAGCTTCGTCCCAAGTGAAATGCCGCTGTCCCTGATCAGCGAGGAAGTGATATTTGATGTAAACAAATTCACCCTTCTACCCTAGTAAGCGCAAGTCAAAGATCAGATTCCTAAAGAACGACGCAATTCGGACATACCATTTGAAAGTATGACAGCCATAACCATGCTGATTTCTCCAACCGTTAGGAGCTCCATGATCGGTGAAAAACATCATGCCTGCGTGGTTCCTGAATGCCAAATCAACCAACAGTGAGGGCCAAACACCGCAAGGCGAGAGACTTGCCACAATCACCCTTCGGGGGCGTTTGCCAAAAGATCAAACAGTGAATTATATATAATCCAAGAGGAAGTTCTGAGGATTCCGCGATCGGGAACGGATCACATCCGGCCCCTGAATGAGATCTCGACAAAAGAAGACCGGCTGCAGCTCGATAAGCTTGGGTAACAATCACTCGAATCCGGAATCGCTTACGAAGTTAAGGCCCACGACATCGTAATTGTCCCTTCGCCAGTGTAAAATTTAATAGCCATGCCGCGAGGGTTTCTGCCGGAATCGGGAAATTCTCGCCCGAAGGTGTCGGTGGAAAACCTCACGAAGACAGGCGTCTTCACGCCGCTCCCTCTCAAAAAGTGTGCCTAAAAGGCCGTTAACTATCACGAGACTATTAGATATGCGGAATAATAGATACTCTAACTTGCAAACCGATGACATATCCTTTTGGTCTCAAAATAGCCCAAGACTCCGCTGACTCCTGGAACGACACCTTGTCAACACTTTCGCGAGGAACGACAAAATGGTTAATCTACTGACATGGATAAACCATCCGCTCAAGGTCTTGGACCGATTAAAATACTGCTGCTTCTGGAGAAGAAAAGTACCTGAAACTAGGGGGAGCCTCCAGAAGTTTTGCTGTGCGCTGGATCTGGGAAGGGGGCTGCTTCGTTGTTAGTGAAGTACGGTGCATCGTCTGCCGGTTTCCCGACTTGTTGAAGCCCCGTCAGTTTCGCAGCAACTTTGGCCGGACCATCGTTGGACCCCTGGAACAGCGAGGTGAGCTGATGAACTCTTGGATCAGCACCTGCAGCTCCCACAGCAGTGTCAATCGCTTGGAGTGGTTGTTGAACGGGATAGGTCATTGTGAATACAACGCGAAGTTATGAGCGGCTTAAGGCTACTTGTGAACAGTTCTTTATCTCCCTCAGCGTTGACCCAGGGAAGTTTATATATGTAATGATACAGAGGCAGGCTTTCTCGGTTTGAATGACATCTTAGACTGGCTTGTAGGCACATCTCTCTTTCATCATTGTGGCCTCAAGACAACCTTGAGTTAGCAGAATACTTGCAAAAGTCGTCACTGTTAATTTGTAGCCAAAATAAAGAGAGCAAAAATAGATTCTATATAGAATCAAATTTGTGTTCTGGCTAGACTCGGGGGGGGTGGTTTCCTTGTTTTGTGAATGATTCTGGTTCCAACCAAACTTTTAGGTTTATCGCCTTGATAGACGTCAATTCCTTCATAGGGCCTTGATTTTATTTATTTATTTATTTTTGATTTTATTTTTATTTTTACTTTTTATTTTACTTTTTATTTCATTTTTTTGAACTCCATGTAAACTCTAGAGGGCTTAAGTACCAGAATGAATGTTTTTGAAAGAAACTTGAGACATTATTTTTTTTCACTCTTAGCTGACCGTCAGCACACCATACTGTACTCATACAAAGGTGAATAAAAGTCCTTGAACATGCTAGAAATTGATATTGACAGCTCCGTACGGAGTAACTGAATGAAATTGCCCCGGTCCGCATTCTCGAATTTCAAGTATGTCTTCGACGGAGTGTAGTAGTGTGCGGTCAGTTGAGCGATAGGTACAACAAGTGTCATGAGGGCCCTGAAATCACCTCTGAACCGTTTAAGATAAGAAGATAATCTCTTTATCACTTAAATTGCTAGCCTTTGCAAGTTTTGTCCTCTCTTCCACATCTATTCCATCCCATCCGATGCCGACAACCCTCCCAGACGAAACCTTGCTAGTCATGAGCGCTTTGACGAGTATTTTTGGCAGCCTTTGTAAATGTATGTATGTTACGAGTTGAGTATCAAAATGAGGGGCAATGAGTTTTGCAAAACCGCTACAGATCCTTTATGCCTCAACTTTTGTTGCAGAAATTGCGGTTAGATAACTCACCTTATTGTTAATGGGCTTCAAAGCTACCTAAATGATAAATCTTCTTATTTTCTCCTCTCGGTTCCTAATATTTTTAGTCATTCCATTTGGTTAGTTAGAGATACGTACCATGTAGACGGATTATTAACGGAAGGCTATTCAGTAGCATGCGTTGCACCTGTACTGTACAACGGTAGTATACAGCACAGAACCTCTGTGGAATGCTCCAATTTATTTATTAAATCCATAGCATAGGGTAGTGAAACGCAGTAGTGAAACGCAGTATGCGGTCATAGGTGGAACTGGTGATGGAGACTTGTCCCACGCTACATGAAATCTGTCGCAGGGAAAGGGTGGAGTTCTGGAGATGCTGGGAACTAGGGAGCACCGCCAGCGGATCACAGAAACCCGAGAGCCCCATGGGAGGAATAGCTCAGTGATCCTGGACCATGTCAGATGGCTAAAGAGAGAGAGTGTGTGTATGGCAAGGAATGCTAAATGTTTACATTATTATTCATTTATAGATAGAGATACATTAATTAATACACAGACACGGCGAGTGTGGTTGAGCCACATGGCGCAAGGGTGTATTATTTATGGAAACCGTATAATTCGTACTGGAGTCATACCCATTTGCGGCAGATACGTGTTATTATCGACCTTGGAAACCTCACCTCAGGAATCCCCGGTGGCGTAACCGTCGTAACAGTGGTAACAGTGGTAATCCGTGGTAATAATAGCTGTACGGCGGCTGTAAGGAAGTATTCTGCCCAAACCCGCCGCCAAGCCGCCCCACCACCACGCCGTGCAGACAAACCTCAAGAACTTCATCCCGTCCGCGACTTTTGTCGTCTTGTTCCTCTTCAACTTCTTCTCTTCTTCTTGATCATTCCCTCTTCCATCATTCTCTCATCTCTCAGCCAGGAATCTCTCTCTCCTTCTCTCTCTCCCTGCGTTTCCGTGTGCCCATCTTGCTGATATCTTGATATTCTTCTCTACCAACTTCCAAGTTCAGCTGGAGACCCTCTCCCCCCTCAAAAAACTCCGCATTATTCCAGATTAACCACCGCAGTCATGGGGAGCTACACTGACGTCGACCAATTGGCCATCAACACCATCAGAGTGCTGGCTGTAAGTAATAACTGCTGTCTCCTGTCAAATCACCCTCTGGTTTCACTGTCTGAAAATGGCGGGGTATCAACGCGGGGTTGAGATAGTCATATACAGCTCTGATATCCCGCCCTCTACAACTCCCTTCCTATCAATTGCGCCCTGTGGTTTTTACAAATTCGCTTTGCTTTCTTTCTGACTACGTGGCGAAATTCTTTCCTCTTCTCTTCGCTCCATTGCTAACGTATGTGTCACTCTTTTTTCTGACCTTTAGGTTGATGCCACATCGAAAGCAAACTCGGGCCATCCCGGAGCTCCAATGGGTCTGGCACCCACTGCTCATGTCCTTTTCAACAAATTTATGACCTTCAATCCCAAGAACCCAAACTGGGTTAACAGGGATCGATTCGTCCTCTCGTACGTCTTACCTTTTTTTTTCTCACATGCCCCGCGCAATGCGCCGTTTGCCTTTTTCCGCCCCTCGTTTCAGGTGTTGCTCTTCTTATTTTGTGGAGTATGAGATACTTGGCCGGGAAGACTGTGGATCGCCGCAGTTGAGATTTCGTTGAACGGGCGCAGAGGCTTTTTAATTGTGCTAGAGCCCCTAACAGATTTTATGCCCACTTCAGTTCCGATCATTGCGTCATTGCGTATTCCTTGTTACGGAAACTGTTGCGCTAACGTTTTTGAAAAAAAATTTGCGGATAGGAACGGACATGGTTGTATGCTCCAGTATGCTCTACTCCACCTCTTTGGATATGCTGTCTCGTTGGATGACCTGAAGGACTTCCGCGTTAGTGGGCCCCTGAATTTTGTGATAATTATAATCCCTCGGTAATTCCATTTATTGACAATATTCCGTACAGAAAATTGATAGCATTACCCCAGGGCATCCTGAAGCTCATGATACCCCCGGTGTTGAAGTAACAACTGGACCTCTAGGCCAAGGTTTCGCCAATGCCGTTGGTCTTGCCATCGCTCAAGCTCATACTGGTGCCGTGTTCAATAAGCCTGGCTTCAACCTGATCGACAATTACACCTACTGTATCTTCGGCGATGGCTGCGCCATGGAGGGTATTGCCAGTGAAGCGGCCAGCACTGCTGGTCACCTTCAACTGGGCAACTTGATTTGCTTGTATGACGACAACCATATTTCTATTGGTGAGTAAACGAAAAAAAAAGTGTTACCCCTCTCCCATGCACCAAAAAAAAAAAAAAAAAACTCACATGGTGCTCTATAATAGATGGCGATACCAGCGTGGCATTCACTGAGGATGTTATGAAGAGATTTGAGGCTTATGGATGGCACACAATTCATGTTGAGGATGGCAACCATGACCTAGCTGGCATTGAGGCTGCTATCCAGAAGGCGAAGCAAGTAAAGGATAAGCCAACTGTTATTAAAGTCACAACCACCATCGGTTTTGGCTCAAAGCTCCAGGGAACCGGTGGAGTCCACGGAAATCCCCTGAAGGCCGACGACAGCCAGAGTGTGAAGAAGCTCTTCGGGTTCGATCCTGAACAGAGCTTCGTCGTACCCCAGCAGGTCTATGACCTTTACAAGAAGAAGGCTACCGAAGGCGCCGCCAAGGAGCAGGAATGGAACGCCCTTCTCCAGCAATACGCGTCCAAGTACCCCACTGAACATGCCGACTTCGTCCGCCGTCTCTCTGGAAAGCTCCCCGAAGGATGGGAGAAGCATCTTCCTAGATACTCCCCAAGTGATCCTGCAGTTGCTTCCCGCAAATTGTCTGAGACTGTGCTTGAGAAAATCCACGATGTTATTCCCGAACTTCTGTCTGGCTCTGCCGACTTGACTGGCTCGAACAACACGAGATGGAAGAACGCCGTTGACTTCCAGCCACCAAACACTGGCCTGGGTGACTGGTCCGGCCGCTATTTCCGCTATGGTGTACGGGAACATGGCATGGCCGGTATCATGAACGGCATTGCCGCCTACGGAACCCTCATCCCAGCTGGCGGCACTTTCCTCAACTTTGTATCCTATGCCGCGGGCTCCGTCCGCCTATCGGCACTTTCACAAGTCCGCACGCTCTACATCGCAACCCACGACTCAATTGGTTTAGGTGAAGACGGCCCCACCCATCAGCCCATCGAGACTCTCGCGCACTTCCGCGCCTTGCCAAACATCATGGTCTGGCGCCCAGCCGATGGCAACGAGACAAGCGCTGCCTACTACTCTGCTTTGACCTCGAGGCATACGCCCTCCATCCTGGCCCTGACCCGCCAAAACCTGCCACAGCTGGAAGCCTCAACCATCGAGAAGGCGATCCGTGGTGGATACGTTGCCCTAGAGACCGAAAATGCCAACATTACCCTTGTCAGCTCTGGGTCCGAGGTCAGCCTCTGCATTGACGCCGCTAAGTACCTCAAGGAGAAGCACAACGTTGTTGCTCGCGTTGTCTCCATCCCCTGCTTCGAGGTGTTCGACGTCCAGGACAAGGAATACAGACTCTCTGTCATCCCAGACGGCATCCCCTCCATGTCCGTTGAGGTCATGAGCACCCTTGGCTGGGAGCGATACTCGCATGAGCAGTTCGGTCTTAACCGCTTCGGTGCTTCCGGTCCTTATAAGGAGGTTTACAAGGTGAGTTCCGAAAAAGCACTTTTCACTTTAAAAAATCTTAAAAGTCCCTCTCTCTACGCTAGCTTTAAACGAAATAACTAATATATCTCTGCGTCCCTTTAGAAATTCGATTTCACCCCCGAAGGTATCAGCAAGCGCGCCATCGCCACCATCAACTTCTACAAGGGCTTCCCCGTCCGTTCCCCCATCAACCGTGCCTTCCAGCAAATCATCTAAGCACATATTTTTATAAACGGCGACCTCTATTCACCAGAAAAGTCTCTTTCTTGTGGGTGAGAAATTTTGAATGAAGTTATAAAAAAAGAAAAGACATAAAGCACTAAAAAGGAACGATGTCTTTAGACAGACACATACACACGCACAGCGAAAGGGAAAGAGGAAAAAAATAAAAGAGGAGAGATTTCTCTTTTTTTTTTTTTTTTTTTCGTTCGTTGAACTAAACTTAGCTTTCCATTTTAGTTATGACCCATTCCTGTTCCAGCATTCTTAACCCTATCTCAATCTCATCTTGTCTTGCTACACAACCTCTTGGTTTTCACGTTTCGCTTTAAATTTTCGAGTTTCATAGATCTATCACGTCACCGTTCTTGCATGATGCAACATGAGAAATACAAAAATCGGTGTTCTTTATATTATTATTATTCATTGCTATTTCTTACGGATGTGATTACGGTATTCGAAATATATAGTTTGCAGCCACTCATCAAGCTTTGGAGAAATGCAAATGTATGTAGATCCAACTTGGCCCTTTCCTGCGGCTAAGGTCTTTATATATGAGATTCTGAAAGCTGAATTGAAAACGGAAAAGGGAAGAAAGGGGGTGAGTATTTTATCTCGCGAATTACTCTAAATTTTGGCCCGTCATAAAAGTTTCATCACGCAAAGGTCCTTTCAAGGTACCTAGGTAGGTAGGTATACGTTGTTCGTCATTAAACTAAACCCCCTTTCCAAAATCAAGCGATTGAGTAAAGATAAATAGGGTAAGATAGGATAAAACTTCTTGCAAATGGATTCCTAACACTCATTAGTTGTATTATTGTCGAGTTGCTTTTTAAGTTTCTTTTTTTTTTTTTTCTTTTTTTTTTTTTTTCTCGGTCTCTCTTGAGTACCCGCCCTGCATTCATTCTCCCTTGCGATCAGGTGTATGTGTACCAGCCCCAGCTCCTTGAGACGAACCCCACTTCTTACGTTTCCTTACCTGTATCCCCGCTAGGTATTACATCGCACTTTACTTAAGCCTACCAGTGTATCCCCAATTAAACAAAACGATGCCCCCTCACCCTCCTCTACACATCCAACGCCTTCCTCGCGAAATTCGGAAGCACAAAGCTCGCCCGGTGAATCTCCTTATTGTAATAGCGGCACAACTTCTCCTCCTCCTCGCGCGTCCAGCTGCGCACGGGCTCGCGCACGTCCCGGTCCTTGTCCTTGCAGCAGACCATGAATCCGATCTGGCCGGACGGGTAGGTGGGGATCGTCGTGTAGGCGTACTCGACCACGGGGAAGATCTCGCGGATGCTTCGCTTCAGGTCTGTGATGAGAGAAAGGTGGAGCCATTGGTTTTCGGCTGTTGGGGGAGGGGGGGAGAAGAGGTGTAGCGGGG
>JAFEJD010002589.1:0-15510 GCA_018296065.1 Blastomyces percursus | reverse complement strand
TTTGTTTCCAAATGAAAGGGATCGAATCGATTTATGGCGTGGGCATGGGCGTGGGTTGGGGTGTGGTGTCTCACAAACAAAGCTCCAAGCCCTTTTCCACATTTCTCAAGAGACAAGATGGACGTCCTTCTAATTATTCCCAAGGGGGTTAATTTTATCTACTTTAGTTTTCGAGCAGGCGGCGTTTGCTACAATTGAACTGGAAGTTGCACAGGAGGGCAAGAAATGCAAACGAAACAGATATGAACGCGGAAACCTGGGAAATATTTTGTCTTCTTTTCTTAAAAATTATTTTCCAATCAAGCAATCAGCATATTCCCCTGTCCTTATCATTATCATTCTACGTGCTGCTCATTGCCAGGGATACCCTATCAGTGTTATGATCTTGGGTAGGAATGGGACAATGAAGGGAAGATGATAAGAAAAGAAAGATAAAAGGACCTCAGCGTGCTGGTCTCCTTTCTGTCTTCTGTTGTTTTTTTCCCACTCTCTTTGCTCTTTTCCGATAACACAGCCCCCTCCCCTCTCTTTTTCTCATCTCATCATCTCCCTGTCAAAGAGTTTTGTTTCCCCCTCCTCTCTCTTGCAGCCTTCCCATCCGCCCTGATCTTTGCCTTGCCTTTCGCTTTTCGGCAACTCAATACAACCAATCCCCCCAACTCCCCTCCTGCCTTGAGATCGACAAATATCCGCCCAATATCACCCCGTTTTGATTTCGTACCTAAACACACAACCGCACACACAATCCCGCCCCCCCGCGCCCCGGTAGTTTTGCGAGTCTGTTCCCCTTAATATTTCATATTTCCATTTCCTCCCTTTCTTCTAGCTGTGTGTTTCTCTTATTATAGTTGTAGCTCAGCTCGCTCGTATTATCTTATCATACTTTATTCCTTTTTCCTTTTCTTTTCTTTTATCGTTTTCTTTTTTTCCCTTTTTTTATTTTCTCTAATCTCGCTCTCTCTGTTGAGCCAATGATTGGTTGGCTGATTGACTGATTGAGTGATTGATTGATATTCTTTCCCGTCTTTCGCTGCCTCCTCAAAAAAAAAAAAAAAACCCAAGCTTCCTCTCGTCGTTGATTCGAAAAAGGGTGATACTATCATCCGGTAAGCCGTCTTGCTCATTCGTTCTAGGGTATATATGTATCCAGGTACTTACTCTGCTAAATATAACGTTAAAAAGTAAGTGGCGTACAGAGCTATGAAACTGGGGAAAGGGAAATGATATGCCGTATTAAATACGGTATTATTGTAAGTTAATTGTTTGCATCACTTGCGCTGACGAAGCACGGCTTCGGGGATAACGTTTCCCCGGCGCGCCGAGGCTTCCTTTTTCCGGAAAATGGAAGAGGATCTGGAGAGAGGGGGGGTTTATTGTTTTATAATAATAATAATAAGCTTGGAATTTGGCTGAGTTTTGTAGATAAGGAATGACACGCGATATAATACGACATCAACAGCGATGGGAGCCTCTGTAGTTTGGTGTTTTGTTCGTGTTGTCTGTTAATGATCAAGAACGGAAACTTGATCACTACAGAGTACCTCCGATAACATCTCAAAAGGTTATACCCCCCTCTCAGCATTCCCTTTGCCTCTTTCTCAGTGCCATCGCTGCCTCCAGGCCAGCAGTAACCTCGAGATATACAGCTCTGGATACCGGCTCACATACATGGCCCCCCACAGGCCAGACAGGCACGGGCCACACTGGATGGGGCAGACTGACGTCAGCGCCTGCATCGAGAAGTAATTGGTCGATCTCGGAGTGCTGCCAATACTCCATGGCCAACTGTATGACCCTTCCGCAGGTAAAGCTAGCCGCTACCTTGAGACCGGAGCCGCCGTGATCGCGACGGAGCCCTCGGATGCCGTGGTAGGGAGCATTGGGATCGGCGCCGTGCGCAAGTAGTGCCTTGACCAGATCTGCGTTGCCGGATGTAACTGCTAGGAGGAGCGGAGGCGCGAAACGTTCCGCCTGTAGAGCGGTTGGCTGATCGGGAGTCGTGTCGTGGTCGGAGAAAAATCGACGGTCGGGAAGCGGCCGGTCAGACTCCTCAAAGTCGCACTGAACACCGTTGGCAAGCAGCGTGTTGACGATGGCGTTGTGTTGCTGCTTGACTGCTAAAAGAAGCGCCCTTGTTCTAGAGACCCGGTTGGTCTTCTGCACAAGCGCTTCAACTAGTCTCAGACTGCCTAGCCGCACTGCTTTCACTAGAGCAGGCCCCTCTGCCCATTCAACGGTATAGTTCGCATCGGCGCCGTGAGCCAGGAACAGATTGACAAGATCGAGCCTGCTGTGCTCTACCGCCCACTCCAGTGGTGTCAGCTGGACTTCATGGAAATAACCATCCGAGTTGAGAATGCCTTCCTTGGCTCTGCATGGTTGGTTGTAGGCAAGAATCGGGAAGTCCAAGCTCAAGTCATTCCCATGTCCGAGGATCTGTGAGAACACACGCACCCCGTATCCGGCTACCAATGTAGCCTCGAGAGCTGCTTTTCGCTCACCCAAGGGAGGTGGCCTGCATGCTGGATCGGATGCCGCGGGTGGGACAGCTGGAGGCTCCCGGGGTATTCCCCACAGGTACGATCGGGAGAATTTGTCCGGGAGACGGCCCGGGGACGTTTCGTCAGTGAAGCGATTCCGAAAGTTGAATCGGTACGACGTCGGATCCCACACCAACTCCCATCCATCGTCGTAGTCCTCTGTTGTGGAAGCTGACGGCCTGTCCGAGTCGTCCTCTGCACTTCCGTCCCTCACCCATCCGGTTTGATTCCATTCACATCGTGGCCAAGGCGCCCCCACTACTCTCTGGTACACTTTCCCATTTTCTATCTTTTCTTCCACCCTTCGCTCCCTGTCTGAGTCGTACTCGCTCATCCCAGGCCAGAATTCTGTTGCCGCGTCATGGGGCTTGAAAGGAGTGATATATTTCCGCTGGAGGAGGTCGTGCCAGTTGGTGTTTTCGAAGAACGGGTGGTCTTTTATTTCAGAGGCCCCATTCTTTCCCCCCAAGCGGTTTAGTGGATCTTTTTCAAGCAGCTTGATCAAAATGTCCTTGGCTATCGGTGGGAGTCCCCCAGGACGTACTGGGTCTTTACATATATTAAGTCGTCGCTTATTGGCGTCCTGGTCGTAGAATGGAGGTAATCCGGTCAACATTTCGTAGAGAAAAATGCCAAAAGCCCACCAATCTGCCGTCTGGGAGACGACTTGGTTTCTGCTGGCAAGCTCGGGGGCTGGGTACGCTGATGTCCCTGGCACAATTTTATTACTATCATTGACCTCCAGACTGAAAATACTAGGATTGCATAGGCTGAGGTGTCCCAGCGAATCCAAGAAGACATCCTCCATATTCAGATGTGCGAGAACAATATGCTTGGCATGCAGATATTCCAGTACACAGAGGAGCTCTGCAGCATAAAATCTAGCCAGGCCAACATCGAACCGCCGTGCCCGTTGGAGGTGGTGATAAAGCGGCCCTCCGCTAGCCAACGGTGAAAGCAGGCTTAGGCCCTTGGACGACTTGAAAGCAAATTTGATCGAAGCGATGAACGGGTGTTCGACGCGATGAGTGAGCTTGGACTCGGGGGTAACATCGACAGCCATGGGAACGGTCTTCATGCCGTAGCTTCTGTTGGTGTCTAGCTTTTCGACATAGACCAGATCACCCAAGCCCATCTCGCCGTGGACGCACCAAACCTCCGTATCGCTCAACGGCGGCACCTTCTTCTCGAGATAGGAAATATCGATAGACACTTTCCCCGTGCCACCCTGCACAGGTATGGGCGCGTAACCATGCCGATTGCGAGGCCTGTTTTCCATGAACGGGTGCACCATGACAGACCCCAGGGAGACAGTCTGGAGTCCCGCTTCAGCATCAGAGCGCCTGGCAAACATGCGTACAGCCAGCTCGGAAGAGGTATTAGAAACCTCAAACTTGTACATGTAACACCCCCAATTCGACCCGCGGTACCCTGTTCTCGGTTTGGACCACCAGACTCGGCCATTGTAGCAATATTCCGATTCAGCGGATATCTGGAACTGTTCATATTCCATGACCGCGTAAACCAGCCATGGGTTATTCCCCGTCCCTACTGGTTGGTAACGCGATCCATCACACGGCTCTGGCATCGCCAGGCGACTAGCGGGGTGGAGTCTGACGGATAGGATTCCAGTTGGTGGTTGTGACGGAACGACGACCTCGTAGGAAGTCATAGTAACTAGGAGGAAGGGTCAACACAGGCTCCTTTTTCATGGTTATCCAAAGCCAGAGCTTGTCATGCAGTAATCTAATGTACATGTACATACCATCCTCGTTTTGAGGAGGATACTTGGGCTGGGGATGTGAACACCAGCCGAAGGAGTGGTAAGGCTTGCCCTTGGCGGGCATCATGGGAGTATCCTCGGTAGGCATCTATTTCAGAGCGGATTGTCAGCTATGCTGTCTCAAATAAATAACTAAATAAATAAATAAATAAAAGAGTGCTGCTGCATTTTGCGTTTACCTTCCGGGTTGGCGAGATTCTCCCGTCAGACACGGTTGACTCTCAGCAATATACTAGTATTGAATCTCCCGCGGAGGTGGGGGAGCGTGCAGAAGGGAGAGTTTAAGTGTTTGGATAGATGCTTAGAACTTGGATTCCATATTCAATCATCTCCTTTTCTGTACAGGTACCTAGTTGCTACATAACTGACTTGAGGGCTCGCAGCAAATGAGGCAATGAGGAGCACATGCCAGCAGTGCAGCAGGGATCATATCATAATAATGGCCTACACAGAACTAACTCCTCTGCTGTGTACGGATGTAGGCACTATGAGAACTCTCTTCCTAGCAGATTAGAACACCGATGCAGATGTAGTAACCAACCCAGGGTTTCTCAAGTGTGAAGAAAAAAAAAATGAAAAGAAAATGGAACTGAATGTAGAATATTAAATCAATTCAATTGAGAAGTAAATATTGCTGGTGTTTAAAATCACTGACTATGCGACACGGTGAAAGTAATATATGGGAAAAACATGAGTGTATGCTTCAATAGTCTGAATCCCGGAGAGAGACAGAGAAAGAAAGAAAGAAAGAAAGAGGAGAGAGTGTGATGTGGTGAGAATGCGAGGTGAGGTTCTATAGATTGAGCGATGTGCAATAAGAAGTCTAGCATTTATTCAGTACAGATCAACAACAGCATTCAGCAGCCTGAGTACTCTGCTATGTAACTGATACAAAATATAGCTACTCAAAATAAGAAGCAATATCATGAGAAGACATCACTTTTTCAACAATTTCCTCATTGTTTGGTAATCTGTAATTCTTATTACTATGGTATACTCTACGGTGGCGATACAAGCCGAAGTGGACACCTTTACACCTCGAGACCGAGCGATCTCAACTCGTATCTTAAATACAACCCCCGTTTCTTTTGTGTTCCCCACAATTCATTCTTTTCTGATTCCTTTCTTCATACAGGGAAAGACGGAGTAAAAAGATCTCCCCTCTCTCGTTTTTGTGGCGTCCGGCTTCTTTTTCCATTTTCCATTTTATCTATTTATCTATTCATTTTATTTTTCGCTTTATTTACCGCGGGTATTTTATCCCACGCCATCCAACCAAGAAACCCCGGCGCAAAACGTGCAAAACGTCACTAGTTATTTACACCCACCGCTACTGGTTCTTATATCCGGCCCGGCTCATCCTACCTTTGGCCCTACGCCCACGGACAGGAACCCAAAAGGACAGATATCCCGCACCGTATACCGAAACTCAAGGCGCATTGGAAAGAGGGAACGCGACAGATTAGGTGATTGGGAGACTTGGGTGTGGAGGGAATCCTCCTTTTTCTTTTTTATCTCTCTCTTTTTTTTTTTTCCCCGTATCAAAGAGGAGAGCCACAAGAAAAGGATAAACTACAAAAAAAGATAAGATACCACGCTCATGGAGCGCTCCTATCTTTTCTCGACGGATGATGTCCTTGCCCACTTCAACGTCACCGCCGCGGCTGGATTGTCGAGCCAGCAGGTCGTGGCGGCTAGGAAGGCCTACGGGAGTAATGGTATGTCTGGCCGTCTCCTTTGTTTCTTTCTGTCTTTTACGTACTACAATCCATCTCGTCTTTTCTGCGCAAAGGCGCATACCGGGGTGTATACGCTTGTGAGATAGTTATATATTGTGGAGTGGAGGGAGTGGATTTTCAACATGTGTGTGCTAAAGCTAATTTTCGATCTTTGATGACAATAACAGCTCTCCCCGAAGATCCGCCGACGCCCTTGTGGGAACTTGTGCTGGAGCAGTTTAAGGATCAACTTGTCCTGATTCTGCTTGGGTCTGCCGTTGTGTCTTTTGTGCTGGCCCTGTTCGAGGGTGGGGATGATTGGACCGCCTTTGTGGATCCGGTGGTGGTATGTTTTGATTTATTATTGTCCGTTCTATTTCTATACGAATATTTCTCTGGGTTCCCGCGTACCGCTGGCTAATAGGTCAAAAACTTTGCTTTTGTTTTTATACCAGATCCTCGCCATCCTAATCCTCAATGCCATCGTCGGCGTCTCGCAAGAGAGCAGTGCCGAGAAGGCCATCGCCGCTCTACAAGAATACTCAGCAAATGAAGCAAAAGTCACCCGCGACGGGCAGGTGCAGCGCATCAAGGCAGAGGAGCTGGTTCCCGGTGACATCGTGACTATCTCTGTTGGCGACCGCATCCCCGCCGATTGCCGTCTGCTCTCCATACACAGCAACAGCTTCCGTGTCGACCAGGCCATCCTGACCGGCGAGAGCGAGAGTGTTTCAAAGGGCACCAAGGCCGTCAACGATGCGGCCGCCGTGAAGCAGGATCAGGTCAATATGCTCTTCTCCGGTACGACGGTGGTCACGGGCCATGCCACTGCGATTGTCGCGCTGACGGGTGCCGCGACGGCCATTGGCGATATCCATGAGAGCATCACGGCTCAGATCTCGGAGCCGACGCCGCTGAAGAAGAAGCTGAATGACTTTGGTGATTTGTTGGCGAAGGTCATCACGGTGATCTGTGTGCTTGTTTGGCTGATTAATATCGAGCATTTCAATGATCCGTCCCATGGCAGTTGGGCCAAGGGCGCGATCTATTACTTGAAAATCGCTGTTTCGTTGGGTGTTGCGGCTATTCCGGAAGGATTGGCTGTGGTTATTACCACGTGCTTAGCGCTAGGGACGAGGAAGATGGCGGCCAAGAACGCGGTGGTTAGGTCGTTGCCATCTGTGGAGACCTTGGGCAGCTGCAGTGTGATCTGCTCTGACAAAACGGGGACGCTGACGACAAATCAAATGAGTGTGGAGAGGGTTGTGTATCTCAATGAGGACGGGAATGGACTGGAGGAGATCAATGTCGAGGGAACCACATTTGCGCCGAAGGGCAGCTTAAAGAAGAATGGCAAGGAGATGGAGGATTTAGCTGTTTCTTCCTCTACCATACTGCAGATGGCTGAAGTTCTGGCGCTATGCAACGAGGCCTCGTTATCCTATGACCCAAAGACAGGCGCATATTCCAGCATCGGAGAACCTACCGAAGGGGCCTTGCGCGTGCTCGTTGAAAAGATTGGGACGGACGACGCAGCAGTAAATAAGAAGCTAAGACATCTACCAGCTTCTGAGAGGCTTCACATGGCCAGCAAACACTACGAAGACCGCCTCCCCTTACAATGCACATATGAATTCTCCCGCGACCGCAAGAGCATGTCTGTGTTGGCCGGCGAGGGTCGCCGACAGAAACTCCTCGTCAAGGGCGCCCCTGAATCGATCCTGGAACGCTGCTCGCACGCCATCCTCGGCGCCAACGGGCAAAAAGTGGCATTGACAAAGAAACACACCAAGCTAATCTCCCAGGAAGTCGTGGACTATGGCAACCGCGGCCTCCGCGTCATCGCCGTGGCCTCCATCGACAACGTCGCCCCAACCCCTCTCCTCCGCACCGCACAAACAACCGAAGAATATGCCCAGCTGGAACAGAACATGACCCTGATCGGCCTCGTCGGCATGCTCGACCCGCCCCGCCCAGAAGTTGCCGCCTCAATCCGCAAGTGCCGCGAAGCCGGCATCCGCGTTGTCGTCATCACCGGCGACAACAGAAACACCGCTGAAGCCATCTGTCGCCAGATCGGCGTCTTCGGTCCGCACGAGCAAAACCTCCGCGGCAAATCGTATACAGGCAAGGAATTTGACGCTCTTAGCGACGCGGAACAGGTCGAAGCGGCCATGAACGCCTCGCTCTTCTCGCGCACAGAACCCACGCATAAATCTAAATTGGTGGATCTCCTGCAGGCACAGGGCCACGTCGTGGCCATGACAGGCGACGGCGTCAACGACGCGCCTGCGCTGAAGAAATCTGATATCGGCATCGCGATGGGCACGGGCACGGACGTGGCCAAGCTGGCTGCCGACATGGTCCTGGCTGACGACAACTTCGCCACCATCGAGGTCGCGGTGGAGGAAGGGAGGTCCATCTACAGCAACACGCAGCAGTTCATCCGCTACCTCATCTCGTCGAATATCGGGGAGGTGGTGTCAATTTTCCTGACGGCCGCGCTGGGAATGCCGGAGGCGTTGATCCCCGTGCAACTGTTGTGGGTTAATTTGGTCACAGATGGATTGCCTGCGACGGCGTTGTCGTTTAACCCGCCCGATCATGATGTAATGAAAAGGCCGCCGCGGAAGCGTGGAGAGGCGCTCGTGGGCGGTTGGTTGTTTTTCAGGTACATGGTTGTGGGTATTTATGTGGGCTTCGCGACGGTGTTTGGGTATGCGTGGTGGTTCATGTATAATCCTGCGGGGCCGCAGATTACGTTTTGGCAACTAGTAAGTTGTCCCTCTCACCCCCCCCCCATCCTCTATTTGTTTGTATATCCCACCTACTAACAAGAAAAACGACAGACACACTTCCACAAATGCTCCACCCAATTCCCCACCATCGGCTGCGAAATGTTCACCAACCACATGTCCAAATCAGCCTCGACAATCTCCCTCTCCATCCTCGTCGTCATCGAAATGCTCAACGCCATCAACTCCCTCTCCGCTTCCGAGTCCCTCCTCACTTTCCCTCTATGGAATAACATGATGCTCGTTTACGCTGTCATGCTCTCCATGGCGCTCCACTTCGCTATCCTCTACATTCCCTTCTTGCAAGGGTTGTTCTCTATCCTACCCCTGGATAGACAGGAGTGGATGGCGGTGTTGGCTATCTCCTCGCCGGTGGTGGTTATCGATGAGGTGTTGAAGTTTTTGGATCGGAGGTTGTATGATAGGCGTACGGATGTTGTGGATGTTTCGTCGTCAGTCCAGTATCAGAATGGCGCGGCGAAGGACAAGGCTACGTAAGGTAGGAATGAGGGGCGTGGTGATAGTGCTAGCTAATTAACCGTCTAGTGTATATTCTTTTTTTTTGGGGTTTTTTTTTTCTTTTCCTCGAAAGAAACACAGTAAAACCAAAGAGAGATACACATGCATGTTCTGCTTTTCTATCAAGTTTTGCCCCATGTTCTTTATTCCATTTCTATTTGTTTTACTTTAGATCTATTTGGTCTGTTTCATTCGGGATAGGTTGGTGTGGCTACTGATTGTGTTTTTTTATGATTTTCCTTTCGTTTCTTGTTTGACATCTGTATGCTTGTTGTCTCCTTTCTTTTCTCATCGTCTTTATTATATTCTAAACTAGCCTTATCGCAGGGCCACCACCATGTTAAATATACAGTATATGTAGATAGATAAAAAGCAACAAATCAAAGAGATGGCGGAAAGAGAAAAATGATAGTTATGTACATACATTACATTCTCTCAGTTATATATCTGATTTTTTAACACCTCTCAGATTCATGTCTTTCCAATTTCCATAGCTTTCCCAGAGGTGTTCTGGAACAAGGGAAATGGGTCAAATGATTAGACATGGGCTGCTTCTGCACGCTGTCATATTGTGTCAGTCAATAAAGCTTGTTTAGCTTATTCTTGTGTCCGCATGTTTTGTTTCAATTATTTTCCCGTTCCTAGTCGTCCAACTGTAGTACTGATTATGGCTTGTGGAAATCATATAGACAATGAAACAAACATATATGAAACGTAATTGGATAACGCGGAAAGGATTGGGAGTTGGGTAACAGTTTAAATGAGATAACATTTTCCGGGTTTTTTTTTTATCTAAATTTTCACCTCTACTTACTTGGGGCAATATTTCACCCGTTTAGCTCTGTAGAGGATAAGCTTGTTATACACATTCCTCCACACTGGCACAGCCCAACTCCCCACCAGTTCGAATATCCAGTAGTCAGTAAGAGCAGTCCAATGTCCATGCTAATGCCCTCCCGGGCCGGTGGTTGACTCCCCAAATTCCAAAATCCAGAATATCCATCCATCCGTCCCATCTAGAAACTTAAATCATCAACCTCTCAACGTTCGTCTTCAGTGTCTGAATCTGCGCATTCAGATCGCTGGCTTCGTTGGTGGTGATGCTGGCCGCGATGACGGCACGGCTGACACCGCATGCGCGGCCCAGGGCCATCTTGCTGGGCACGTACACGTACGGCACGTTCTTATCCTCAGCGAGCAGCGGGAGGTGGAGGAGGATCGCCAGCGGGGTGGTATCTATATGCGACAGGCGAACGGAATGGTTAGCTGGGATGGAGGCAATTGAAAAGAAAAGGAAGCGGTTGGGGCCAGGAGGGGATGGTGGTTCTTTACCCGCAGCGAGAATCACAACTTCGGAGGTGCCCCGGTTCAACGTCTTGGTGGCCTCGTTGGCGCCCTTCTTCAGCTGGCGGTAGTGCGAGGCTTGCTGGACAAGATCCAGGATTGTCTGGGTCATCGCTTGGTCGGCGAGCGGCCAGGCTGGAGGGTTTTTGCGAGTAGACGTTAGCTGTATATTCAGAGAAATGAATCGGGGAAGTCGCCCTTGCAATTACTTACCTGCGTTGGTCTGGTCAGACATGATGAAGGGTGGTGATGTTGTTTTGCGGAGAAAAGAAAAATTATGGGCTGATGAATATATTTATTGAAGGGTTCACGGCCAGTAATTCTTGTGTGGTGAGGTGGCTCGCCCTTTGTGTGTATGTGGAATTTCTCGAAGTGAGGTTGCGGCACCAAAAAGAAAATGTCGCGCGTTGTGATAATAAAATGATCCAGGCAAGTGGATTTCGTGTCGGGGCAACTGTTTATCCGGATTAGCGGAAACCTTAAAAGCTTATTTTGACCCCGTACTAGGGTTTTGGAGTTTTGCACGTCATTGGCGATACCATCTCCGCTTAATGTTTACAGATTAGAGCACATGTACCGTCTATACACTCACGCTTCTTTGTTGCCTCCTAGATTCTGCGTCGTCGGGAAATGATGTCGGATCTTTATTTTCAAGAGAAACTCATTGGCATTTCATCCCGCCAGAGCTTGAGCAAATAGGATCGAGCTGCTTATACTTGCGCCATAAACTTCGAGCCTCGTATATGGGCGTAATTTTGGACTTTATTGCACATACCCTCTTTGAATGAGCAATTTCTTTAGTCAGGGAAGAGGAGAGCCGTCTTATATATACCGCAACCCCTTGGAAATTGTTCTCCAACATGGAAACTTCATTGCTTGTTTCAAAGCAATTGAATGTCGTCGTTATTTTGTTTCCACGATCTATCGCAGTGAACTTTCAGAACTGACGAAACGACCGCTTAAGGCTAAGTGGTCTTAGAGAAGATGGACAAGGATGCAAGCTGACTTACTAGGATGGTCGAAATGATGATACAGCCATATTTATGGCAGATTTTTTCATTCCATTTTGCCCCTTATCTGCGATAGTCAAGGTATGGCTCCAGGAACCTTTTCCCTTGACTATGTTCTATGGCTGCGGATGCGGACTGTGGTATCCAGGCGTTTCTCTCTAGATACCATGTCCCGGCAGCACGATTGGCTACCGCCGGAATTCAATTAGTCGAGACATGATCACGAAATGAGTTGTTGGCCACTGCCTCTGCTCTTACTTAAGTTCTGCATTTATGGTTAGCAGTTTTAATCAATAAGGCGGCGGACACAATGCCGCCGATGTCAACCTAGATGACCAAGGTAGATGTGAAGGTAATCCTCAAAATTTTCATATTGGGACATTTAGCTAAGCCGGAATAGATCTCCTCCGCCCTGTTTTCTTCTTTCTTTCCTTACCAATGACATTGCTCTCTCCGTGTGCATTCCGATATGTCATCATTGTATGGTTACATAAAAAGAACCAAAACAGCAAGCCTAACACTGATATTGTCGGAAGTTGCAACTGTCTGCTCTTAAGAAACTAGTGTACGAAGCCGCAGCAGGAGAAATCCAATATCTAACAGACTTCCTTATACAACCCTCACTCTTCTGTACGTTGAGTATACGTGCTGATCATTCTTTCTGACTATGGCGCCTTCGTTACCATCCGTTTAGCATGTGGAACTAGTTCCTTTGCCACAGCGGTCAACTGTGTCTCATGAATTGGTACCGTCAACGCTTCGAATTTGACACCAGCAGCCTTGGCTTCAGCCTCTACTAAGCTGGTTCGTATTCCTTTTGGGAAAAATTCCAAAGAATTTTGTGTTGTTCGGACTTGTTCGGACAGCGGTGTTTACTTCACCGATGTAGATTTTGGTTAACGGTTTTCCGGCATTTCGACTTAGCCGCTCGAAGTCCCGTTGCAGTTGACCGCTGTCTTTGGTTTTAAGAAGCTGTGCAATTTTCGCACTAGGAGAGCCAGCATTTATTTTACCTTCTTTTCAAAATCAGCTACCGTCTTAGAGAAGGATTGCTTGTTGCGCCGTGCGATCCCTCTTGCGTTCAGCCACGACTCCATGGCTTCTGCTTTCACTTCAAGTAGGTCATCTTGACTCATTTTCGAGACTCTTGTCGTTGTCACCGTCAACTCTCTGGCACCTTTCTTCCCGACTTCGCTCGAAAATGGCAAGGATATTGAACACCTGCTTGTCCGTGTAGCCGAGTACGCCGTCTGTGATTTGCCGCCCTGACACGTCCATAATAGAATATCCGGGGATGAATTCTAGAGTCTTTCCTTTGGGTACCTTTCAAATCCAACATGTCGCTCTCTCAGCATAGGAATGAGATGCGACTCGGCCAGTTCTTCCAGCAATTGTCCTTTGATGTGGTTTATATTGGGGGGGCAGTATGAACCTGGAGGAGTGGGAGGTTGACATGAAATCCCGCTCATAGGGGATTTAGGATTTATCATCGTATAAACTTGAATTGTCAACTGTGTATATTTTTCTTTCCCTTTCCTTGTTGAGTCTATGGTCAAGTTGTGGTATGTACGAGGTCTTCCCCATTCACTGCCTACGTCCGCCCTTTCCTTCAACACTTCTTATCGCTGTAAACAAACCCTTTCCTTTCCTTTCCTTTCTTTTCTTTTACTTCTCATCTTTTTCTCTCCTTTCTGCTTTCTTTCTTTTATTTATTTTCTTCTATTTCTATATAGCCTTGTCCGAGCGCTCGATATCGTTTAATGAACGTTGGATATTCCTCTAGAGACTGCATAGCCGCTGTTACCAGACCTACCTACCTTTTCCTAATATCCCATAGTTGCTTACTAGCTAGACGTAAGTTAAGCCGACCTTGAGTAAGGGCAAGTGAGTTCAGTTGTACTTCTACATCCTACCCAACCGCATCCATGATGCACAATTATGCTGAATGCTCCTGTCGCAGATCTAGACAGTCAAAAAATAGTAATTAAATCGCCAGTATATTTTCCCGGGATGGGGTGGAAGGATCTACCTGTGGAGCTCGTGCATCTTATCCTCTCGATCGACAGCATCGGGCACCATGATTTAGCAAACCTTGCACGTGTAAACCGTTACCTTGCCCGGCATTGTTCCTCAATATCTATACTGTGATGTTCAATTCATATCTGCCCAATCGTCACTGGAATCAAAATGCAAAGGCCTCGAGCGTCTGACAAAATTTAATCGCTCAATCACGAGAAACCCAAGCCTAGCCGGACTGACGCCGACCATTGCGATAGTGACGTATGTCGCGGACCATCATGCAATCGATTGTATTTGGGAGGTTCTTGCTAAACTCTACGTCCTCGAAAAGTTGGTCCTGTCAGTAGAGACTGAAGACAAGCTGCATGTGGTTCTTCGAAGGAATCCGCTCACTAGACTCCGTTGCGCTAAGATATATGGCCATCTTCTCAATCTCGGGGTAGCAGCCGGTTATATGTAGTTTCCAGCCATCGAGTCTTTAACCGTTGAATATCTCAGTTTCTCCAGGGCAGGGCGCCAACGTTCTGTTGTTGCCAGGCTTCCGCCTAACATGGAGCGCCAAACGTCTCTCAAGGAGTTAACAATCGTGTTCCCGCCGAGACCATTTCTCTGCTTCCTAGACTTATCTCATCCTGCCCAATATTGACAGCTTTCGCGTTCAGTATAAAGAACCCCATAAACGTCCGCTCGGAACAAATACTATTATCAAATGCGCTTAGTTTCTTCCAAGAAACAGTTACTGTGCTCGAATTAAATTGCGAGTATCTTGAATTTTGGGAATATTCCGATTGTTGTCCTGTTGTTTTGCGCGATATGAAGCGTCTGCGAGTTTTAAAGATAGACACTCTGTTTCTTCTCGGTGATGATGACACATACAGTCCGGTATTTCGAGATGACATTTATCAGCGGTTTCCTGCTTCGTTAGAACATTTGGAGGTACAGTTATACCCGTTTTGTTTATCACCCCTATTTTCTCTTTTCGCTATTCGCTACCCCCTTTTTCCTGTCGCTATAGTGCGGCGGATTCAGCAAACCTCCATGTCATTCCCCTCAATTTCATGATACTAACATCGATATCGATATATGCTTTATCGTACGTATATAGATCCTTTTTCAAAAAAAAAATTTTGATGCTTTTGAAGCTGATTCTCCGTTCTCCGCCAATGATGCACCGCCCGACCCCTCTCCTACTCACATACCGGAGTATCTTACCTGGTTGCTACAGATTGGAATGAACAAAAAGATTCGCCTGCCTAATCTGGTGCACGTTTGTATACGAGAGTCATGTCGGCTATCCCGGTCCATATAAAGTGTCGAATTTTCCAGCTGAGATTGAAGTTCCATTTCGCGAGGCTAGTATATATATTGACTTATATCTCCTCCCGTCTGACTCCCGCCCCTTCTGAATAATAGCCCCGTCTTGGCTTTAATTTACTAGATACGGATAGTTACCTGTAAGGCTAAACAGTGGTTGACAAAATTCGCACCAGTTGAAGAATATATAAAGCTTTTTTTCATGATGCTTTTACGCTTTGTCTCGGAAGCCTGGCTACTTTTCTAGGATACCTCAACTCTAGCAGACATTTGACAAGTGTTGGTTGGCCAGTATTGTGGCCAAGACCTCACCCGCGAGTTTCCCCTTTGGGTGGGTCCCACCGAAACGATATTTTCATCGCAATGATATTTCCTCAACTATTTTGTACTACCTATGTGGGAAAAGTCCCAATAACCCTGTCTATCTATAGTAAAAAGCTCATTATCTACATCCTCAGTACCTTCTTC
>JAFEJD010002581.1:0-20000 GCA_018296065.1 Blastomyces percursus | reverse complement strand
TTTGCTCCAGAGTCAACAAGGGATTTAGTGGGAATAGTGTATCCATTAAAAGCTATTTTGTTCGATATAATAAATGGCGTTCCACCCACCCACTAGCTTACTTAAATCCAATACCCCAACTGTGACTCTTCCGCCCGAGAAGGAGACATCTCTCAGGCCTGCTCTTTTCCCTGATCGCCTTCCAATTCTATCACTTCTGCTGTTTGTACCTCAGTTCTCTTCCAGGAGCAGTCACGAGCCAAGTGGCCCTGCCTTGCAGCTATAACACTGAATATTCTTTACCCAAGTCTGGTTCTTCTTCTCCATCATAGGTGCAGGAGTTTGTTCTCGGTCTGTATTGATTTCAACAGGGCTTCCATGATTTCCTCGATTTCCACTGCCCGTAGCACGGGATCTCTGGTTGGACATTCCCTTCAGGTAGTATGCCGTGCGCGCACAAATCTCCTGAACTTCTTGAAACGTGTTGCAATTGATGCAAGCTGCAACAACCATTCGCTGAAGATCGAATGAGAGCTTATGCAAGAAGTCTCCCTTGTAATCATCCTTGGGAATTTGAGCCTCGCCTGCCAGATGCAGGAATTTGGTGACAAACGAGTGGTACTCATCTCCGTTCCTCATGACTAGACGTCGATAGTCATTCTTCGCATTTTCTAGCTCATTCGGGTCTTCGTAGATGCCCTTGACGTACGCAATCATTTCGTCAGCGGTAGCAAACTTCTCTGGGTGGTCGTCTCTCATGCGAGGTGCTAGATGTCTGGCGGCAGCACCGTCTGTGCGATTCTCGATATAGGCAACCTTGCTAGCTTCGTCCGGATAGTGATCAGCATTGACCATGAATTTGCTCTTCATCCTGGATAACCAACTCTCGAATAATGGCTCCTTGCCGTCTGTCAGGTGCTTCGGATCATCTATCTTGACAGATCGCTGCTTCTTCGCTATCTGACCCTCTGGCGCGTCTCCCACCCTCAAGACTAACGCGTTAACCGCTCTCTGCAAAACGTCGCTTTCTGACATCAAATCATCCACTTGTCTATCCAGATTTGTTGCCTGTTCCTGAAATGTGTTCCTCTCATTTCGTAGTCTGTTACGATCGGATCGAATTGGTATTAGATTTTCGCGAGCGTTGTCCATAAGGCTGCTATCTCTTCATATACGCGTTCTGCATTCTGTTTCACTGCATTAATAAATTCTTTCTTTTCCATAGGAGGCTTCCCTCCGAGATTCTCGTTCCTAATAGTCATCAAATCCCAGTCTGATCTCCAAGAGCCTTCTGCTGCTCCTTGATTTTCGGTTGAATCAACTGCTTTCACTGTAGTAGCCATGTCTTCGAATACTCGCTTTCGTTCGCTTCACACGCGTCGATAAAAGGTTCTTAACGGAGGTTTATTGACCAAAAAACCTCTCAAAAAGGGCAAAAGAAAAGGTGACCTTAGTGTTATGTTAGGGCTTCAAAGCTAGGTGCAAGAAGAAAGATATCTCATTGCCAAACTAGGTAAGCCATTTCAACGAAACAGTAGGGGAAGTATTATTTAGCGTATTTCTGAGATTCTTATCTATAAAAGTTTAAAGAAATGCTTCTCACTCTCAAAGATAAGGAATTGAGAGAGTAGCTTTTCTAAGATAAAGATATTATATAGATAAAGTTGTTGTTCTTAATAGTTATATTTATATATTATTTGTCTAAAGTGATTTGGCTAACAGATAACTATTTAAGCTAGTTAACCGCTAAGAATTGAAGAATATTTAAAGAGTTAAGTTAAATTAAGTATGTAAGAATTTACTTTTACAGCAAAGTATTATCATTCTCTTTATTGATATATATTTACCAAATAGCTGTTGTATTAAGACTACTAGCTCATTATTTAAAATAGTCCATCTTATAAGATTATAGTTATATAAATACAGGTGATCAGCTGCAGTAAATCTTTGCGCAGAGATATTTAAGTTCTCTCAATTTATGAGACGGGGCTTTGGTTACTATGGTTTTATATCACGTGATATAGCTAGCGCTCCAAAGTCTAGAGCATCGCGTTTGCCTCGTGCAGACGCAGCCATGCCACAGACAGAATTTCTTGTACCCTTTTGTCTTCATGTTTTGATAGGTTCATGTCCTCCGACATCTCTACCGCCAAGCCGTTTTCTCGGGAGAAGATTTCCTGCTTCGAGGGAACCGGACGGGGACGTCCCTTTCCGTCAGCGGTTCGACACGTCTGAGCCCCCAGAAGCCCCAGCAGTGCTATTTCCCTATAGTTACTCCATAGTAGCGCGTTGAAACTTATAATTTCTTGTTTCCTCCAGTAATGGTGGAGCAGGGCTTGGACCAAGGTGCGGCATCGACTTGGGTTATGGGCCATCATGAAACCCCTTACATTCCCACCCAACCATACTCCTTCGGCCTAGGTCATGCCTGGACGGGGATATCGAACTCATTGGACTACACCATGCTTCGGAATCTCGAAGCACCAACATCTCATGATTTCCCAAGCGGTTACTTAGCCTGTGATGACTTTTTTAGATCTCTCGGGCCGGGAAGCTTCCGCTCTGGTTTCAGCCTTATGGAATGGCAGTATGATCAGCGTAGGGAAGCCCAAACCATTCTCCCTTACCTATACGTGGGACCGACAGCTTCAGCACGAGATATTGAGTTTGTGAAACGCGCAGGAATTACTTTCCTCCTCGGAATTAGAGGTCCTCTTCCTCACCACGCGCGTGTCGTCAATGCAGACAAATGTGCTGCCGCCCTAGGCATTGAAACTGACAACATTGTCGTCGCGAATGACCAAGAATTTATTAAAACGCTTCCTGACATAATTCGGAAAATCAACCAACACATCTGCTGCTGCCCAGTTCATCACACGAATGCAGCCACGATGCCCGGAAAGAACTCCCCAGGCAAGCCGTGGAAGAAAGTCCTCATTTTCTGCGAGACGGGGAACGAGCGTTCAGCCGCTGTCGTTGTCGGCTATTTGATGGCCATGCTCAACTACGATGTCCTAACCGCCTTCATCAATGTTCAGGCTCGAAGACTTTGCTGCAATCTTCCCGAGTCCTTGAAGCGCGTGCTCCAGACATTTGAGTCCATCCTCGCTGCGAAAAGAGACGTCATGAAAGCACAGAAAGCACATAACGCAACCAACTGTCCCAACGGAAGTGTTGCCAACACTGTAGCAAAATCTAGCACTAAGAAAAGAGCAATTGACGCTATGCAAGGGTTAGAAGACTGTGTAGGTGACGTTCCGGATGCTGAACTGCTAGCACATTTAGACCAGGAGCGCTTCATGTCTAGAAGCCCTCAACCTCCTTTTAACGATGCCCCTGGCGGCTAATTCCGACACGTGATATGTACATGTACGCTGTGAGCGATATTGCACCCGACAACGGCTACCAGGAATCATTTCTGCGACTGGTGGGTGTATCCGAAAGAGATTGAAAACACTACCACACAAAGCATTTTTCACTTTCTCTCTTCCTTTGCTTTTACTACTACGATGGACCACAAAGTCGGCGTTGAATGTATATGGCGTTTACTCGGAGCAATGCGACATCCTTCTTTTCGTTTAGGCAGCAAAAATCTTTTCTTTTTCTTTTATGGAACCTGATAAGCGCCAGGCGTTTGGCTTTATCCGGTTTTTGTTATTGCGCCGTTTCCTGCTGCTCGGATGCTTTGTTTCTACATTTTTCAGTTTTAAACGGTTTTAACCAAGAGAGGATATCCCAACGTGCCCTGGGGCCCTAGCCTTTCTTACTAAAAGAGAAGAGAAGATCGCAGAAATATTTTCTCATAAAATATTTTTTTCTCTTTTTAAACTTCTCATAGGGAATATATTTTCTGATCTCCTTCGCCTCTTCTCTTTATTTCCCATGCCTGGCCTTCTGGATCTCCAAGCAGAATTCACTGTACTTGTTGTTTGCCCGTGGCTCTTTTGTGGTATTACTTCCTCTCTCCTGTTGCGGGTAACAGCCCAGATGGCTTTCTTGGAGCCCTTAGTACCTGCAGATATTCACTGAGGAGCTCCATAGTAATGGTGTCCACATGGCCTCTATCACTCCAAAACTTCAACTTCAAGATAAACAACTCTCAAGATATGAAGAAGGACTCAAAGCACCTTCACTGTTTCTGATTTTCCCATCTTCAATCTCATACACTTGCTTCTTCATGAGCATTACATAGTTCTTTTAAATTTCCAGAACGGCGATTTGACCAAGCTTACCTTGTATATTCCGCTCTACCTACACCCCTTTTCGGAAGTTTTATACCCACTGCAGTTTTTGGCTTAGCAACGAATAACACAACACAACAACACTCAACCACCCCTTCTAATAGAAGAATACAGAAAGAGAGGAAGAAAGAAAGAAAGTAGAAAGGAAAGACAGAAAGGATCGCGTCAATCTACCACTAGCGTTGTCCCCAACAGCCTATCATCAGATTATCTGAAGGTTACCTAGGTAGTTCCACGAAGACGGGACCACCTATCGCTACACGACAATGAATCTCAGGAGTAGAGACGCTATAAAACCACCCAAACGGTATGACGGGGATAAGCATGGGGCACCCACTCCACCGCCTTCAGCTTGCAGCGAACCTCGCGGGTATAAATCGAATGTTAGACGCCTTGCATTCCCAACCCCTATCGTTGACTTCAACCCGGACTTACCACCTGCAGCATTCCCCACGATCGATTGCCAACAGCCACACAAACACTCTGCACAGGAAACCGCTGGGAGTTCCAGTAACATTACAGAGCCCATGCAGGAACGGGCTGGAGTCGGTGGTGATTTCGGTCGTCAAGATGTCGCTGATTGCCAATATCGGGCTGCAACCAATCGTGAGAAGAAGGTGGGAGGCGATGGAGATGTGTCCATGGTCGATGCCGTTTATAACTTTAGCAACAATGCTCCTGCCGCATTCAATTTCCAGGCTGGCTGGGGCCATGCGAATAATCCATATCAACTCGGGAATAGTGAGCACGGACTAAGGAGCAGCGCGAACTTACATATAAGCGATGATGAGAACGAGGTTGGAATGGGTGTTTATGAAGCTGCGAAGATGTCAGCTGTGAGTTTATCCTCTTCACTATATTTTCTGTACATAGGAAAGTTTTTAAGGGGTATATGATCCTGCTAATGCACTATTGTTTATTATTAGAGACCCCTCCACCCGGTGAAATGGAGCGATATATCCCCAACCCTTCAGACAGAAATATTTGAAAATCTCCGTTCTGTCTGTGATTTTCGCCATGCAGCCGAGACGCTGGGACTTAGTCCTTCAGAGCAGGTCAAGATGCTCGCACACTCCACTACGCGCAAGGAACAAATCCAGAATGAGAATGCGAGGTTGAAAGAGATGAGAGCGAAACAACTCCGGGCGTTGCTACGAATGGACAATAGTTACCTAAAGTCACAGAAGGTGCCAGGACAGCTGGTATTTCGAAACATCTCAAAAAAATTTCTCGACACGGCTACACGCTCAGATCCAGACTACTCCATGAGCCAGGCTAGCGATATTCTAATCGCCCGCAAATATTTGAGAAGCCTTGATTTGGACCCGAAGCTTGCTGGTGAATGGAGTAATAACCTTGTGACGATTACCACTACTGGGCTGGCAGATACTGACGAGGATTTCGAATGGACTGGGGAATTACCTGTGGCTGAGGAAGATACTCACTCTGAGCATGGTGATACAGAACGCGAGAGTAGCTCTGATTCAGAAACAGTACCCGACGATAGTTCACCACCCGATTGTTCCCCGAATCCGAAACGGCAGCGGATCCTCGATTCCAGTCTAAATGCTGCTCAGCATATACTTCGTCATCGTCGTCGGGAATCATCTGTTTCTCGGTCTGGTACATCCCGAACTCTCCCCTGCCGAGCTCCCGCTCACAGAGTTGGAAGGCCCCAGTGGTTACAATCATCTAGACCACTACTTGGCAACTTTCCTCAGCCATCACCTCTAGCTCATGAGCCTATGGTCCGACTTAAAGTTGGAGCGCAAGGTGCTGCTCGAATACAGCAAGATATATTTAGATCACCAGGAGTCCTTATGCAGGCCGCGTCACAACCAAACGTAAACTTTGCCGATGATAACGCAGGCAGTGCAAATCAGTTACCTCCAACATGGCCTCCCCAGACAACTTTGAGTAAAGACGGATCCTCCAAAGCCCTAAAGAGAACATTGGCGGGGCCATGGCTATATCAACAAAATTGGTGTGAGACCGAGACTGCTTCTAGAGCTTCGCGATTGTACAGGGATAGCCTTGCAGCAGCCAAAGCTGATGCTCAAGCTGAACTTCGGACAGACTCAGCATGTCATATATCAAACTCGATCTTCCCATACACGAATTTAATGACACCTAGGCCCAGTAATACATACCAGATCGAGGGGATGACGGTGGAGCCACCGGCAAGATGGAGAAATAGTCCAGCGGGACATGGTGGGAACCCAGAAACGATCCCCACTGTGGGAGCAAATTCTATTCCGCACTATATGTCGCTCAGTAATCGTCCAAGGATGGAGAGGGAAGGGCCGGAGTATTCACCAATAACGCCGCCTTCCATCGAAGCCCAATGCAAGCAGAACGAAAAGCAACCACACGCGAAGAAGCCAGAGGACTGTGCCACATTGCCTGCAGACAGCAGTGAAACACTGCCGCTCTTAACCCCGATCAGTTTTCCTAGCCCGAATAATGCGGAAGCACTGGGTGATTTAACAGGTACATCCCGCTCGCTAACTACTAATCCAGAGGGACCTTCCGCCAAACAGAACTCCTTACATCCAGCACAAAAGTCAGTTTCACCTGTCCCAGAACTGGAGATGACAGAGGCAAATCGCGAAAGCATGGGTATGGAAATAGATAGTGTGCAGGAAAAGCACGCCTCATCGTCGACCGAGACACCTGCTCCCACAACCCCAAACGTGAACAGTGCGCTCTTTTGCCCCAAAGAAAAACCTTCAACCCCACTCAACTCAGGAACGACGGAAAAGCTGCCAAAACGGAAAACTAGGAGGAGCGGAAATGGATGGACGAAGAGGAAGCAGAGACCTTCCAGCAAACCTACAGAATCATTGGCATCGCCATCGACTAAAACGACAACGCAAGAGTCTACAAAGAAGGCCAATGAGAGAAGTAACGCGGCTGGTGTGGAGGCAACCAACAGTGGGAGAAGGAGGAGTACAAGAGTCATTAAAAAGGCGGCAAGACATAGCCATTGACTTTATTGTTTTTGTTTGTCAGATGCCTGATGTAGTGGATGGATAGAACGAAGCTTGGAAAGCTGGACAATTTTTTTTTTTTTTCCTTTTTCTTCTCTTTTGTTCTTCTTTCCCAAATTTCCCCAAATTTCACTGTTGGTGCAAGGGGAACCGGTGTTGGATGCATAGTGTCCCTCTTTTCTATTTCCTCTTCTCGCTTTTCTTTCTAGTTTTCTTTCAGTTCCAAGTCTTCAGACCCATTAATTAGTAGCAGTGTCATCTACTACCAGATAAAGGAATCTTTCAAATGAAAGAATGAATGAATGAACGAATCAATGAATCATCATGATCTGAAAGGATCCATTTACATGTGCCTTGATAAGAGTGTACACTGGTAGATTGCAAGCAGCCTCCGCCATGACTTCGCTTCGCCCAACTGCTGTATGTTCCTGTCTAAGACTCAGCAGGTATAACCTTATCTATCATGGAGGATGCCTCACTCTAAAATGCTTGCAAACGAGAGCGGAAGGAGAAATGGAGAGCGGAGGAATCCAACCGCATTCTTTGTACCATAACCCCTCTCTCTACTAGGATTTGCAGGTGCTACCCAGGCACCCGTATCTCGTCATATATGTGAGGTTTTGGTAGGGACACTCCCCTTGCTTGCGAAATTGCGGTCATAGAAGCTCTACTCCGCGTACGTTAAGAGAAAGGGAACTTGCCTCTAGAGACAATAGCCGGGATGCACTCTAAATCCGGCTTGAAAAGTTTTGATTTATCTAAATATCCTCAAATGGCACCTATGGGCACGACGAGTTCTTCCAAAGTATGATAAGGCGGCTAGCCAACATCCGCCTGAGCTTGAAGCAGATGCCTTCGCTCTCTGGTGTTCGATGGGCTCTTGTATATGTGATAGTAATATTTCTGCCCATATCACCCCACGAAGTTAGTGGGTACTAGCTCGAAATTGGCAACCCGGCAAGATCATAGGAATCCCCATCATGATGATGATGATGATGATGATGATGATGATATGATGATATGATGATGATGGTTTTACAAAGACATAGAAAAGTAAGTTGGGACGTCCCGACTCATAAGCAATGTGGGCGAGAAATGCTGGTTCTCCAAGGAGTGAAGAATTGAGAGTATAGACTGCAGCCATACACTAGCGCAATTACAGGCTATGTCGGACACAGTTCATCAAAGATGCTTGGGCAGCTCGGCAATG
The DNA here is from genome assembly GCA_018296065.1 of Blastomyces percursus. NCBI lineage: Eukaryota > Fungi > Ascomycota > Eurotiomycetes > Onygenales > Ajellomycetaceae > Blastomyces > Blastomyces percursus. The sequence goes on along the minus strand of JAFEJD010002581.1, from coordinate 11,580 downwards.
TATCTCGTATTCCTTTCGCATTGTAATTCAAAACGAGAGCGCCGTCTGCGCCCTGACAAGGTCAAGTTGCACACTAGGGCTGCGGTAGGCTGATTTTGCCTCTCGCACACAAGGAAATCCCGGCTTGGGTAGGCAAATATCCTTTCATCTGCCATGTAAATTAGGGTAAAAACAACACGGCTGATAACGCATTCATTCCTTTGGTCACCACGACACGATCTGGAGTACAGTAATCGGAAAGTGAGCGAATTGCGGTTGTATATGGGACTGCCTGGATTGATGCTTCTAGACAAGTTTTATGCCCTAGGCAGAGTAAAGGCGTAACCGTCCCCTGAAGCCAGAATCGCCGCCCGCCATCTTGCTGTTCTCCGCAAGCATCTGCTACGTCTAGCAGTGCAAAACCACTCGTCCTCTTTCAACTGTGCTGGGCGATGGGTGCATCTGAGTACGGTGGTTCCAAACATAAGACCCGCCTGAACGTACTGATAAATTGTAGCGCAGGCAAATACCAATGCAGAAGTGCGTCTCTCTGCTCTGCTGAACTAACTCTGGTAATCCTAGATTGAAGCTTGAGGAGAGGGCGAGGTCAACAAGTTGAGAGCTGAATTTGATGGCTCTAATATCACCAACCCTAACTCGAGATGACAAGTGTACTTACTATGCAATCCATGAACGTAGTTGCCGCAACCTATCCGGAGTAGTGAAAATCGCAACTGAATGAGTTAAGGTAGTTAGAATTGAAAAAATGTCCAATCATGGCGGCTCAATGGTTTTGAACCTAACGAACCAGGTTACACGTCAACTGACCCTTCGCTTAACTCAGCTGACCACGCTAGTGAGGCTCAGCTGACCTGACCCTAACGAACTATGAGGTCTATCTTGGCGCTGACGTAATGAATGGCAGTAAACACGACTTTTTCGCGCCATTGACTCAACCACGCGTAAAGTGGCAGGCGAACTGAACTGAGCAGGCTGAAGAACGACCGCCGGGAGGGAACAGGAAGTACGGGAGCATGTCTTGGTCAGTCCAGCTTGCATATCCACAGAGTGAGGTTGGTTGCATTCCGTGAAGAGCCTTCCATGCATGCATGTAAGCGGTTTCCCCTCTACTCCCTTATCCCAAGATCGCTTTTTCCTGACCCCTGTTCGTGCATCCCTAATCAACAGCAACCAACAATAAGTAAGTTGCTTGGAAGCATGAACATAGCGTCTAGAATGAGGAATTGCAGTTCAGGGATTGAGGGTTTAAAATAAATGCTCAATATAACGGCCATGCTAACTGTTCTGGGTCCTTAGAAAAACTCTGCGCAAGCCCCCTTTCAACTACCTTTTAACGTCCAAATCACTTCGACAAGCGGATGTCTGTGAACGGGCTACGTTGCCGCCGATGTCTGATAGTTCGATTGGCTCATTAGAAAACTCTCCCGGAGCATCCACACAATTATCGTCTCCTCTCGCTATTCATACTAAAATGGGGGACATGTCCGGGATTGAAGTAGATTCCGCCCAAGGGCATACAGCCTGGAACAACAATGTTGAGGAGGACGATGAGGAGGGTATGGATGTCAAGGCTAAAGCTTTGACCAATCTGCTCAAGACAAGCTCTGTCAGTTCCATTTCCCCCTCCCTTTCCTTTGTGGTTGTTGTTATCCACTGTTTGGAGGCCAATTTAGAAGACCGGCGCTAATCACATTCATTAGGTATTCGTGGCGATTATGGCAGATAAAATGAAGGACCAGCAAAGGAAACAGCAAGAAGAAGCCAGGCGGAAACTCGCAAAACAAGCTGCAGCGACAACGAAGGACAAGACTCCTACCACAACAACCGAGAAGAGAGCCACTCGTGGAAGCGGCAAGCAAACCCAGGAGGAGCAAACAGTAGCCAATGATTCGAAGAATAGTAGCGTAGCAAAGGGGCCAAAAGAAACAAAGTTGCCGACGAGAAGTCGTCCTACTAGAAGCACTACTGGAAATACCATCTCGAGTTACTTTAAGAAAGCCGATGTACAAATCCCAGAAAATAATCCTACGGTCCAGGAGGCATTGGAAGAAGCCGCACAAGAATATGAAGCGAAACCGACCGCAATAGGCGAACAGAATCTGGTTGCAACACAGCAGCCTGCGCCAGTAACCGGCGGCCAAATGAGGGAATACCAACTGGAGGGGCTGGAGTGGTTGAAATCCCTATGGATGAATGGTCTTTGTGGGATCCTTGCAGATGAGATGGGTCTGGGAAAGACAATCCAGGCTATATCTCTGATTGCATTTTTCAAAGAGCACAATGTTTCTGGCCCATTCTTGATCTCCGCTCCGCTTAGCACAGTGAGCAATTGGGTTGCCGAGTTTGCGCACTGGACACCCAGTATTGAGACAGTACTTTATCATGGTAGTAAAGACGAACGCGCCGAGATTCGAGAGCGGCGGATGAAATTGCAGGACCAGAAAAAGCCGGATTTTCCTGTTATATGCACCTCCTATGAGATTTGCATGAATGATCGGAAGTTTTTGGCGAAGTATCAATGGAAATATATCATTGTTGTAGGTTTACATCAATCGTAGCGCTTAGTAGATGTATATACGCTAACAGAATGGTTCACAGGACGAGGGACATCGATTGAAGAATTTAAATTGTCGACTGATAAAGGAACTTCTGACCTATAATTCTGCGAACCGGCTCCTCATCACAGGAACGCCGCTGCAAAACAACATCGCTGAATTATGGTCTCTGCTCCATTTCCTCCTTCCCGAAGTATTCAACGACCTAGGTAGCTTTGAGAGCTGGTTCGACTTCTCTTCCGTTCTAGAGAACAAAGGTCAAAAAACTGTGATCGAACGGCGCAAACGTAACCTCGTGTCTACCATGCACGCAATTTTGAAACCATTCTTGCTCCGACGAGTGAAGACAGATGTTGAAACATCTTTACCCAAAAAACGGGAATATGTGTTGTACGCACCGCTAACTCCCGAGCAGAAGGATCTCTATCTTGAAATCATGAATGGTTCGAGTAGGACATACCTGGAAGAAAAGGCAGTTGAGAGGATCAATGCCAGGACTGGAACTCCAAAGACGTCAAGGCCTGAAAGCCTAAAGCGCAAACCTTCCAGCAGTGGATCTTCTACTCCAAACAAAAGCCTGAAATCCAGCCGTGAATCTACACCCGGAAGTACTTTGGGCTCTGGACGCCGTAGGAGGTGTCGTCTGAGCTATAAGGAGGTCAGCGATCGAGAATTTAACGCCAAGTTACAGCGACTAGAACAGGGGATTGAATCAGAGCCCGAGGAATCGGAACAGAGTGAGAGTGAATTGGAGAAGATTGAAAAGGCCAAAACGGCTCAACTTGCCAGTAAGTATTATCTTTCTGTCTTGTATACGTACTATCAGGTGCAGTTCTACCCCGGGTCTGATCTTTATTCTTAATATATAGAAAGGGAAATTGCTTTGAAAAAGCTTCAAAATCCCGTCATGCAAGCCAGACTAGCTTGTAACTCTCCACACAACTTCTACTGGCCCTGGGATGATGATCCATCTCACATCGACGAGTCCCTCATAACATCATCGGGGAAGATGCTCCTCCTCGACCGACTCATTCCCTGCCTAATGTCCAAGGGCCACAAAATCCTCATATTCTCCCAGTTCAAAACCCAACTCGACCTTCTGCAGGACTACGCGACATACCTTCGCGGGTGGAACTGCTGTCGTATCGATGGCGCAGTCAGCCAGGTTGATCGCCAAGCGCAAATCCAAGCCTTCAACACAAACCCGGACTTTAGGATTTTCCTCCTAAGCACGCGCGCCGGCGGGCAGGGCATCAACCTGACAGCCGCGGATACGGTTATTCTCTTCGACTCGGACTGGAATCCGCAACAGGATCTACAAGCGCAAGACCGCGCGCACCGTATTGGCCAGACGAGGCCGGTGATTGTCTATCGACTTGCAACGAGGGGTACAGTCGAGCAGACGTTGCTCGAAAAGGCAGATTCGAAGCGTAGGTTGGAGAAACTCGTTATTCAAAAGGGGAAGTTCAAGAGCTTGCTGGAGCCTGGCTCTGCAGCTGCTTCGTCTGAGGCGGAAGAGCTTCGGAAAGTCCTCGGAGATGCTGAGTTTGAGGTCCTGGATGTTGGCAGGGGTGAAGGAGAAACACCAGAATCGGTCCTGTCGCAGCGGGACCTGGATATACTGACTGATCGCAGTGATGAGGCCTATGAAAGGGCTGAGAAGGGGTTGGATAAGGGCAGTAATAGCTTCTTTGCTGTGGAGCCGAAGAAAGAAGTGGAAGGTATGATGGCTGAGATTACTAGTAGGTGATTAGCTGGAAAGGAGGATCGAATTACGTCAACTTAATAACATTTATTCTTTACTTTTCGATTTATAATTTAGAGACCAGTCTTTACTTTCTGGGAGGGAAAGCCTGCTTGCTCAGGAGTTTGCCCCACCGCTTTTGTTTAAAGCTTCTATAGCAATGAAGTATTCTCATATAAATCAATAAAGTTCCAAAGTCCCTGGTGATAGCTTGGCCATCCAAGTAGCCAGCCCTATTGCCATATATAATAAGTACTAGTTGCAGATATAAAAGGAAACAATCAAAGAGGGGGGGGAATGTAAATCTTCATATCCACGCCGGTCTCAACATCACACAGCACACCACACCAACACCACGTCACCGACTCCGCTTCTCCTCCCGAATCTGATCCTTCAACTCAGCCAACGTCTCATTCCGCCTTGCCAAATGCGCTCTCAACCCTTCTACCTGATCACCAACCGTCTTCACATCCTCTCTCAACCTCTCCAGATCCTCCCCGTCCTTAACTCTACCAGTCCCCTCTCTAAGCTCCCGCAACTCTCTCTCCTTATACTCCAGCAATTGCAATGCCTCCTTCTTGATAAGCGTCCAATTAGGCCCGCCATTAACAACGCCACTTCCCCCCTTCCTCGACTCCAAAGCGCTATTAGCAGCCTCCAGCTTCTTTTCCAACTCCGCCAGCTCGCGCCGCAGCCTTACCTTCTCCCACTCCTCATCTTGTATCGTGCTGCTGAAATCCGTCCCCTGTGGACGATACGTGGTTCGCCCGCCAACGCCTAAGCGGCTCAGATACGCGTCGCCGAATTTAGCCTTGCGGCCCGTGCTGGTGTCTACGTCAGTATCAGTACCCCATCGCTGTGCGGGGCGGACGTTGTCGAGTTGATAGTCAATTTTGTTGGATTCGAACGAGGCGCGGAGGGAGGCGGGGACGGTGCGTGGGATACGGTAGCCCTCGTGCCGGTTGTTGAGGACGTGGAGAAAGGCAAGTGTGGCATCTTTGGAGATTGTGGAGGAAGCGGAAGGGTTAACGAGGTTCCAAGCAGAGCGGATGTCGGTGTCGGGCACGGCGAGGGAGTCGTACAGGGGTTGGAGGGACTCGACTGCGATTGGAATGTTAGTGATTTTATTAGAAGCATGTAAAGCAGAGACGTAAGTTATACTTACATGTTACCTCCCCGCGATGGTTCTTGTTCGCAGAATATATCTCCTCGTATTTGGACTTGTCGCCTGGGCTCATGTACCAGTCAAACCCGTCCTTGAGGCCAGGGGTATCGTCCTCCTCCTCTACCCGTTCGAATTGCGGTTGCCTTCCCGTGAGGGCGCGCGAAGCTTGGACAAGATGTGCCTTCGACTCCGGAATCAACCAATCTGGTAATGAATGCGGCACATCGGCGTATTCCTAGAGCCATCAAAGAAGAATACGAAGCAAAGTCTCACATTAGCCAGAACCCTTCACGTATGTCTGGATCCTGCACGAAACAATGCGCATCCACCCAGTACCGCCTCCTATGGTATATTCCCCCGCAAGCCCCGTGTGAGATTCGGTTTTCATACCCCATTGACAAGATCAAAAATAAGCCTCATAGCGACGCAGAACTCCTCAAAGTCCAGCTCGCCATCTCCGTCCACGTCCGCCAAATCCCACACCTTCTCTAGTTGTTCATCTCGTAATCGGCTGTTCCGTAGGACTGTAGCAGCTTGCGCGTTGTTCAGATGTGGCTGGCCATTGGAGAGGGACGAGAAGATCTCCCAGTATCGCTCGACTTCCCACTGCTCTATTATTTTTTCGGACATGCTGTATAGAAATGGATGAAATGGTACTGGGAATGGAGTTGGGTTGTCGGTCCGTATATAGTTCTAGTCTGTGCAGGTGGTGGGTGGTAGAGCGCGTCGTTTGGTAGGCGGCTGGCGGAGAAAATAATTTCCCGGATGAACTACCCCTGAGTTGCAAGGGACAGCACCAGGCGCAAAGATGAATATTATTCAAAAGAATTTGGGTTTGATGATGTATACAGGTGAAGTGCATAAGTAGGTTTTGATATTTAAACAATATCCAGTAATTTACTAGTTATATGCTTTCCATACCGTAGTCAAATTTAAATGGCTGGTAAACCCTCGATGATACACATCAAAGAAGACGGCGATAGGTTTTTAGAAACGAAGAGATATTAGTCCGTAAGCGTGTAGATACATAATGTTAAGTAGATTAATGCTTCGTGCCATATGAGCGAGGTGAGATCATGAATTCCTCTCGTGGATACTCGAATGGAGGCGCTTCATGGACTGAACAACAACTCAAGGCAAGAAAAAGGGGACACATCCATGACTGACAAAAAACAGGCGCAGAAGTCCGCACCCGCTGGGATCGAGATGGGATCGATGCACCAGCGCATTTATCAAGCATAAAATGGCCACATATTTCAAAAGAGATTTGGCAAACCCCACAACCAAGTTCCAAGAAAAAAACACAAATATCTTCTATGAAAACCATACCACATGAAATCCCTGGAGCCCAGTCAATATCGTCGTTCTAATGTTTAATATACAAGTAAAGTCAAGGCCAATTGTGGAAAAGAGCGACAAAGAAAATCGTAGTGAAATCGCAATCCATAAACAAGACTGTAAGCTTCGGAAGCTCCGCCTGTCAAAATTATTCAGTACGCGATTTCGGTTGTTAGGAAAAGCTAGCATGCTGGCCCGCACAAAATGAACATAGTCAGAGCGAATAAACTGCCACAACTAGGCCACCTATAGTCCCAACGGAATCACGCCTTTTTCCTCTCCTGAAGAATATATCTTACTTGACCTACGGCTCGCTCTATCTCCGCAACTAGTTCGTGAGGGCCTAAGATTTGCGCCAGCTGCTTGCCGTCTGATTCTTTTAATAGGATCACTTCGGCTGGGTCTAAGTCTTTGGCGTTTGTTTTAGAAAGAAGATTTTTGTTGATTATCGGACGTTTCGCGTAAAATGTTTCCAAAACCGGAAGGGACCTCGGCCTTATGAGGTTGTTATCAAGCAGAAAGCACAGGTGTTTTGAGCCGCTCAATGCTGGTTTTCGTGTGGTCAGTATATAACCCTTGTTCAAAACAGGAATATTACAGGCCCAACTTACCTCTCCAATGTGACCATCCACGGTAGACGAAGTAGAAAAATGGGATATTAGGGATGCTGGAACGTAGGAGAAAAGAAAAGAAAACATTCCGAAGTTAGCGGGAGTATCGTGCGGCATTGCATAAGGAATTAGCGAATCCTAGGTGGAATTCTCACAGAGGTATGAGAGCGATAGGAGCTGTCAATGGCGCAATGCATATGCTCCACCACATACGACTCCTATGTAAACTTTGTCTCTCGGTAGCCAACTGTCTCAGCAAGTCCAGTACCTTGCTCTGCTGAATCACATTCTTGGGGTACACGAGCGAAATCTGAGTATGGGTCTGCAGCTCTTCAGTTTGTCTCCTCGTGCTCAATGGCGGCACACTCTTCAGGCCCCATTCTTCGTATGGTATGCGCTGGAGTACACGGTTTCCGTAGGCGACCAGGCTTTTTTTCCAGCCCTTATCCGCCTCCTCCCACTTCGCCCAGGTATTCGATGCTTTCTGAGTAATACGGTCAATTCGGCTCAGCGCCGTTGCGGTTCGTGTGTCGATTCTTTTGCAGTAAAGGAGAGATCGTCCCGTGGAAATCGGGACGAGGTACAGCCGCATCGCAACGCCGCAGAGGTGGGAGGGGTTGGTTTGCGGAGTGTTATGGATGAAAGTAATGAACGAAGCTAGTTGATTTCTACGCGGCTGCGGGTCACCTTTTGAAGAAGCATTCTTCAGCTGTATTGCCCAACGGCCTAGAGAAGAATATTTTTGTTGAGCTGGAGCTGGAGCTCTGCAGTCAGAACTGTTGTTGATGGACGCGCAGTGGAGACGTCATGCCAAGGTTTCCAGTAGGAATTCTTTCGCCTAGCTTCATTTCGAGTAGCTGCGGCTATTTATTTAGCTAGCCGCAAGTCTTGGCGCCTTCATTTCCACGAAGGACGTTGAGGCTGAGTGCCAAACATCATTATCATCAACTCTTCAATTCATCTTCTTCATATTAGCCACTGGCCGACGCTCGTTTCCTTATTCGCCCATATTTATTTTGCCATTTGTTTTACGTTTCCTCTTAACTTGCCACCCGAGGACCTCTCCCAGGTGAACTACAAAAGGGGAATTGATTCATTTCCCTCGCCGCCGTCATTGCGGCCAAAATCATGGGAGGCACCAATCGGCACCCCCACTGATTGTCACTCTCCTTCAACCACAGCCACGCTCTGGGTGCAGAAGCTCTAGCCCAAGGCGATGGCACTTTATGGAGACACTCATCTGCGCCCCCAGCCTCCGGATGCGCAGAGCGGAGGATCACCCCGAAGGAAATCGGACTTGTCCCTGGTAGACCATCCCCTTATCAGACAGAAGTCGGGCACGTCAGTTGCGCGATCAAGTGTAAATGGTGATGAAGCTCGCTCCAGATCTCGATGTTCACACGACAAGGGTTCCGTTCGACCAAATAGTAGAGCCCCGTCGAGGGGAGTAAGCATCGGGACTCAATCTAATAGCCCGCTCCCTTCTGCCAGAACAATACCAGGTATAGACCCTGTCCAACACCCGAACTTCCATCTCCTCCCGCCAGATCCTGACATTAATTTTTTTTTTTTTAAATAGCGTGGGTACGTGTCCATGATGAAACCAGCGGCCTCCCGCCGCCGTCCCATTCGGCTCCCCCAGAACCCTCAGGTGCCCGAATCGCCCAACACCACTACGCTCCGCACGAGAAACAGCGGGATTCTTATACTAGCTATGACTCCTCCGGAGTAGCTCCGCGAGAATCAAGATGGAAAACATTTGCCAAAACCAGTGCATACCCACGGTCATCTACAGATCTAGAGCAGAAGCTTGTTGATCACGACTGGTTACAAAGGAATCTAGGGGACTATTCGACTCCTTGGCAGGGCCATCATACTAATGAAAAGGACTTGGAAAGTGGCGGCCAGCCCAGTTTGGATTTCAGACAGCGAAAGGTGAAGTTCTTCAGCAAAATCCAGTCCAAGATACTACGAAGCCCTATTGTCCCGCTCTTGATCCGCCTCGCGGTTTTTATCTTTTCGGTCATCGCCCTAGCTCTAGGCGGTTCTATCCGTTACTATGCTACTAAAACCAATCATCCACAGGGGCCCTCCCCAGATATGGCTATCATTGTAGATTCGATAGCACTGGTCTATCTAGTCTATATCACATATGACGAATACACTGGGAAACCTTTAGGGCTCCGACCCGCCAAGGCTAAGCTGCGACTAATATTCCTGGACCTAATATTTATCGTCTTTGCGTCAGCCAATCTCAGCCTGGCGTTTGAAAGTTTGTCGGATATTCAGAGCGCGTGTCGAGCTGGGGAGGTAGACGGAATATTTGACCCTAGAAATGAACTTCTCTGTGATCGGCAGAAAGCCCTGGCCTCTGTATTGCTGATTGTACTCATTGCATGGCTTACGACCTTCGCTATTAGTGTTCTAAGGTTCGTGCATAAGTTTTCATTTTTCCTTTTCACATTACCGTCCGTCCATTTAATTGTCGTTTTGTTAGACGAACCATACTAACAGAAATCTACAGAGTTGTGGAGCGAGTGACAGGAAAATAAATATTTTCCTATTCAAGTATTCTTTTTCCCTTCCTGACCATCATTTGCTACCCGCTTTTATTTTATTTTATTTTATTTTATTTTTATTAATTTCTTTCTAATTCCATCCTTGATGCTGCACATTTTCATCTGCTTTCCCCATATGTGGGCTGTATATGCATCCCTACATGCCTCGCTGATCTCCTTTTTCTAGTTCACTCTTTCTTGTTCAGATTCTTTTTATTTGATGTTTATTTTGGCTTATTTCATCTTTTTCACTTCTTCGTTTACCATTTGTTTTAACGTTTCAACTTCTCACATTTTTTTCCTTTTTAGGCTGTATCCGGGATGGCGAAAAATGATAAGAGCTTCGGTGAAACAAAGGAATTTTTTCCCCCCAAGTGTATTTCCTTTGTGCTGTAGGTACAACAAACATTGCATGCGATCTCAAGCATGGATTTCATTATTGTTTTCCTTTATTGTATATTACTTATCGTAATAATTAAAAATAGCCTTTTCAGCCGTCTTCACAAATCAAGCACAGGCCCACGATCGCCATAAAGAGGATCCCTCTCAAACCAGCTCACTTTCCTAATCTCTGGAGACTTATTACCCTCTTCCTCGATCCCATAGCACATATCCCACTCTTTCCCCTTTGGATACGCGCCAACCATCTTAAACCCACCCTCGATGCCCGCCAGTAACCTATGGGCCACTCCAGCGTGGACAACGAGGACATCTCCGCTTGCAACAACAGCCTCGAAACGCTCTGGATTGTCCTCATGGCCGAAACACAGCTTTGCTTTGCCGGAGACGATGTTTAGGGCTTCGTGGCCTGTGGAGTGGAAGTGGCTGTAGGGGTACATGGAATAGATCCATTGGGGCTCAACAACGCCGGTTTTTATCAGATGTTGGGTGATTTCTGACGCGGTGGCGGTGGGTTGGAAGGCGTAGATGAGAAGGGGCTTATGCTGGATGGAGGTATTGGGGTTGTGGCTCCAGGGAGGGATTTGTTGGCGGGTTAACTGGAGGGAGGGGAGAGGTGTTTAAAGTGGTTGTCATTTCCAGTTAAAGAGGTGAAGGTGTTAATGGTTTAGTTATATAGGACTCCAACAACAATAAAAATAGTTGCTAAAATAGAGTGTATCAATTTGTGCATTATACTATGGTCAACATCCGTGAGTCGGGCAGAGTACTATTATAGTTTACTTAACATCTAAGGTAATTAATTCTTGCTTCCGGTCTGCCATTAAACGTCATATAAACCCCGTCCCGCCCCTTATCGATAAGAATCTGATAAGAGATCAGAAATAGCCGCTAGTCTTGATCAGGTATGGTGTCCATATGTCGGCTGCTTACCTCAGCACCCTTCCCCGAGCTGCCGCCGTTCAGTTCTTCAGTTCTGCCTTGCAAGTTGCAACGCCTGACCAGCAGCCTCCCTTTCGTCTTGCACCTTCGACACATCCCTACTTTGTTTTTCCCTCTTTGTTCTGTCAACTTCATAGCCCGTTTTTATCTTCTGATTTTGGTGCCTTTCCTTCAACCGGCAGCTCGTTTTATTTTATTATTCTTTTTTTTTTTTTTTTTTTTTTTTTTTTTTTTTTTTTTATAATTCTAAGCTCTTTTTTTAAATTTT
>JAFEJD010000257.1:0-20833 GCA_018296065.1 Blastomyces percursus | reverse complement strand
CGTACAGCAAATGAGCGGTTAAGCAAGCGACGCAGGACCAAAAAAACGCGTTTGCAGGATGGAGGATCACTTAGTTTGCAAGAGGCGATTGTTTTGATGGGTGACCGGGGACTTGGTGGTCAGGATTGTGAGGAAACGTCTGCGAGTGGCGGTCGCACAAGTGGAGGTGAGCGACGCGTTCGGCTCTGCAGCAACTGCAAGAAGCCTGGCCATAATGCGCGAACTTGTCAGGTAGTTTCAGAGATGTCTGAGGAAAGCGATTCCGAGTAGTTTCAATTGATTTGAGCTGCTGTGGTTGAATTGACTTACATAAAGTGATTGAGGTCTGAAAAAGGTGCGCGACTCGCTATACAAATACGTTACTAGTAAATGAATAAATAATAAAGAAAAAAGAAATATCATATTAAAAACATAAATAAAAAAAATTACCTCCAGATTATTTATTTAACCTTATGTAACACCGTACATATCTGCAAGGCTAAAAAACTAACATATATATATATATAAAATGTTTTCTCAATCTTTTAGATTATTTTGTTTAATTAAACAAAATTCAAAGAAGAATAATAAAATTAATATTTATGTTAACTAGTTAACTAACTAGTTAGTTAACTATGGTGGAAGTTTACATAAGTAGACCGGAGAGTCTGACAAAATGTACTATGGAAAATTGCAACCGAGATGTTTATCCGAATTATATATAAAAAAAATTTGAGCAAGAGCCCTCAAGTGCTATGGCATATAAATAAATCGGTCGGATGCAGACAGAAGATTCAAATCCAGTGATCATGAGACTTATGTCAAGGTTTGCAGCATCGATCATACTATCCATTGTTTCAATCTGGCACTGCTGCCCTCGGGTGTCCATCTAAACTGTACATGCAACTACACATAAATCAACGGAGACATCCCGAAGGCTCAAGGACGATGAGCGTATCGACGGCGGCGACGGAATGTTTCTTGGCATGAGTCGAAATCCAGCGGCGTCAAAAGTTCGGCGCCTATGTTGTTTCGGAACGAGAGATAAACACTGTTAAGTTGTCATATTTGTGCCGAGATCTGATAGGAAAAGCGGAGAGAACGTTACGAGCTGAGTCACACTGTTCGAGGATCTAACTAACTAGTTAGTTAACTAGTTAACCGCCGTGTCGGGGACCAGTTGTGGTTAGGGCCTACGCTGTAGAGGTGGCTCAGCTAAGAAGGCTAATAAAGATATCGCTTGGCTAAAAAGATTTTTGAACCCAATATTCGTCGTTAGTTACTCTGTGGTTTAGCTGTCAGAAGTTGTTTCTCATTTTCAGTTTTATTAGTATTGATGATTAATTAACTTTAAGGAATTAAACTGCCGAAATCATGGCTTTAAATAAATGTAAAATAAATAATATAAATCTACACTCAGATTGGGCTCTTTCCTTTCAGATTGGGCTCCTTTGCCACAGAATGCATATCCATGGGATTTTCAACGCTAATAATGCTTAGCCCCTGGAGCCCCTGAAGCCGAACCAGCTGTGGCGTCGGGACGGGTCCAATCTTTCCCCTCCCATCTCAATGCTGTCGCATTTGGACAGCTTTTTGCTTATACCTGCGGGGATAAATCGCAGCCGAATGATAAGCTTCTTGTCGCCGGGCTGCCATAGGGCTCAAGCAGGGACCTTAATCAATAATGAGTCACTGCTGAACACGTCGCCAGTTGGAATGGAGAGCGGCTTCTGTTAGCTTCGAGTAGGGTAGGATCGAGCGAAATGAGCTAGGGGGTTCGAGAAATCACTCCACCCACCCCTATTTATGGCCATGGACTCCTTCCTTCATGATTTTCGGAAACCTTGGAGGGGTCGGGTTTGCTTGTTTCGTTTTTTTTCTCTTCTGCTCCCGCAGATCAAATACGAAGAGTTCCATCGTTCAACGAGATCCAAACGATCAACATGCGGAACGGGAAAGCTTTTCTTTTAGCAGGGATATTGACAGCCGCTGCCAGTGTCAGCCCGACACTGGGTAAGTTTGTGCGATATTTTACTCTTATTTTTTATGCTTATTCAATGAACTCCGTATCTCGTAACACCACCTAACCTGGCGACAGCTAACTTAACCGCTTTCTGTTACAACAGCACAGCTAGACGAGGAACCTCCCTCATGCGACGATTCCCTGATCAGTATCGCGACCAAGGAGCAAGTCGACTTCTACTCCACCTGTCCCAGAATTGAGCGCGCTGTTTCGTTCAGCGTCAGCCATAACTTCAAGGGCCCCTTTGAAGTGCCGAACGTCACGTATATAAGCGGACGATTCAATTCTGGGTATTTCGGGCCGAAGTATAGTTTCTCTAACCGAATAGATGATGGAGTGACATCCATCTCTATGCCGGATCTGGAGGAGCTGGGCGGTTGGCTTTTGTTGGGTTATTTGCCGGAGCTGAAGAGTGCAGAATTCCCGTAAGCTTTTGCCGTCTTCCTTCACCCGTCGCCAGAACCAAATCCCTTTAATTTCGCCTCTTTTCTTTTTGTAAAAAAGAGGTAAAGGAAGAAAAAAATTGGATTAGAAAGGGGGAAAACACGTTAACTAACACGCCGTCGGCGAAGAAAACTTCACACTATCGGCATCGATTTGGCGATAATAGGCAACTCCGAACTCAAAAGGATCGAGTTCCCATCTTTGGAAAATATAACTGCGGGAGCATTAATCAAGGGTGATTTTGACGAGTACGTGTGTTTTCTTCTCTCATATTCAATATCCATGTGCTATAACTATACTCGACCCTCGAAAATCCGAAGGGAATTCATTTGCTCAAATGGTCGTATCGTTTGCATCGCAGAATCCGTCTCCCGAAGTTGAAGAACGTACGGTTTCTTGAAATAAGCTCTACTGGCAATCTCGACTGTCGAGCTCTGGGGAAAAATCTCTCTTCTCTGGCCTTCCATCCGGAGTCAGACGCTGATCTGGGCAAGGGATTCACCTGCTGGACGTTTGATGAGAACAATAGATACAACTCTACAGAAGAAAACCCTCCATCAGGCACCAACCCTGATGCAAACCCGTAGGTTTTCTTTTCATTTTTGGCTGCTTTTGTTTCCTCTTTCTCTTTTGGAGAACCCCTTAATCATCCCCCCGGTCTTTTTCCTAGAGTACGACACACTAACGCAAACGGAAAACCATAGGTCTAGCGGCGCCTCTATTCGTGCCGGGTTACTGAGTTCCATGTTGGGTTTGGTGGCCATGGCTATTTTGTAAGGTGGGTTTAGCATAGTTGGAGCACATAACATTTAATGTTATAGAAATATATATGTATATATTCCGTATGTGTAAGGGAATTTTGGTGCTAACCTGGCTTATTCTCCATACCAAGTCCTCAATGCACTGTACATTTTCATTCTTCGTCCTTAGGCTTGATTCAGATGAAAGTTTTGCCCAGTTACGGATTAATCGAGTTAGATATATAATCGGGATGGGCATCTACTCTGGGGCACTTTCACTTTCGGCTTCTTTTAGGGTTGTACCGTCCTGGAAAAAACAGTGTGAAATCCGCATACAAATGTGGCTGGCTATGCAATTGTCTCTAAGATTCCCTTATGGGGCTCGTATATCTCATCAATTCTCTCATTCATCCAGGTGGTGGGAGTAATAGGGTAGAATGGGGAGAACAAGTCAACCACAGTCTAGCAACTTTATTATTTCTCCGGCTTCTAGTCAGTCATAAGAGGGGTGGAAAATGCATGAAAAGTGGCCGAGTTAGAATTGTCCGGAGTATTGTATGTAGCGACGTCTCAAAAATGATGCCCGGAACATCCCACAGAATCACTACACTACTGCGGAAATATTTGGCACAATCTACCACCGACCACTTTGTTTTCTACACCTATATCCATACATAGTATACATCGAGAATTCCAAGTAACCAGCCAAGTAGCCAGTTAAGCTCAGCCATTCCTCGAAACAAAGCGGCCGAATCTTGCTTCCACCCCGCAAAAACGTTTGTGCGTTCGGCCGCGGTGTTTCAGCCTCCAACCCAACGGACTTGAGACAACTCGGATCGCTCTATTCCTGGCGCAAGAGTATCACCAACCCTATCTTCCCCCCGTCGTGCGCGCAACAACTGTCTGTGTCTCCATCGATCTGGGCAGGCCGGTCCTCCGATGTTCTGAAATTCCCGCTCCTGTTAATGCTCCATCAGTCAGTTTGTCTGGGAGGTTTCGTTACTCTGACTGTGCCCTAACTGCCACTTGCCGCGATTATGGCTGAGGAGAACCCGGAGTTGCAGATCGCTCTGCGGCAGCTGGACCAGGAATTGGAGGTGAGTACTGCCATGACATCCTGCAAGTTCTGGTTCCCATGATAGTAACTGACGAATATCCCGGGTTCATTGTAGGACGGTGAGATCACTCAAAAAGGGTAAGCAAAATTTACGTCGCTTCCGTCCACTGTCTTCTGCCCATTCCCCTCGTTTTCTCTTCCTAGCCCCGGGGACAATGGCGCGCATGGCCCTGGCCTATTAGACGTCGGTTCCCCCATGGTTTTTGGGTTATAAGACAAGGAGGAGAAGTTGAAAATAAAAGAAAAAACAAAGGGAAGGGGGGGGGAGCAAGGCTTCAAAGCTTTTTTGGTTTATAACATCTGGTTGACCGTTTCATGAAGATACGAGAAGCGTCGCACCCTAATTCTATCGCACTACCTATCCTCGAAAAACCGCTCAGCAGATAGAGGCTTGAGAATCGGGAGTCCAACGGTTGCTGGCCATCGGATCTCTCAACTTGGTCTATACTCCCCTCCATCGTCGTCCCAAGGCAGCCGTCCCGCCAGTTCGACGCTGTCAGATGAACGCCGTCATTCGGACACCCTGCCTGCCAATTTTATTAGCAGAGAGCAGGAGCGCATAGCTGTGGACAGTATGAGTGGAAGAGATTCTATGGGGAGTGCTTCCTATCCGATGCAAGGTGGGAATCAACTGGCGCAAATCCAGGAAAGAGAACTGGGTTTTTCGTTCCAATCTGAGCGGCAGCCGTCGTCAGCGTCCTATGATTCCCTTTTCCTCCCTAAAGGCCCCGGCCAGCCGGGGAATAGCACCGATGACTCTCGATCAGGCACCCTGCGAAGCCACAATTACGCATTTAACCCAGCCGATCAACCCGACTATGGCGACCCGCATGCTAGTGTATACGGCCCACCAGGAAGTAGTGGAGGGCCTACGCGACAGTCTACCATGCTCGACTCACAGCAGGCGTTTTTCTCGGATTTCGCGGGCCAACAGAGTGAGGATCACAGAGACAGCTACGGCGGCGGTTACCAGAGATACTCAAGCCAAACCCAAACCGAACCTTTTTCGCCAACCGCCAACATGCCGCCATTCATGAATGCAGTCGACATGTCGCATGGGCCGGTCATCGATCACCTTTTGCCCCTCGAACCGCGAGAGATGACCTGTGAAGTCCATGATCCCCACAATCCTAACGTTTCTATGTCACAGTTCGATAATTTACCCATAGTCCTGCGGCATCGTGCGCGGACTCATCCCAAGCAGCCCGCTTACTGGGTACTGGATCAGCGCGGGAAGGAAATCGCGTCAATTACGTGGGAAAAGCTGGGGAGCCGGGCGGAGAAAGTTGCGCAAGTCATACGTGACAAAAGTAGCTTGTATCGAGGAGATCGGGTGGCGCTTATATATCGAGACACTGAAGTGATTGAGTTTGCTGTTGCGATTCTGGGTTGTTTTATTGCAGGGGTGGTGGCTGTCCCGATCAACAATCTTGAAGACTACGCTAGCCTCAACGTTACCCTAACATCTACTCAGGCTCATCTCGCTTTGACTACTGAGAACAATCTAAAAAACTTCCAGAGAGATATCACAACCCAGAAACTCACTTGGCCCAGAGGAGTGGAATGGTGGAAGACTAATGAATTTGGAAGTTACCATCCAAAGAAGAAGGATGACACTCCTGCCCTTATTGTTCCTGATTTAGCCTATATCGAGTTCTCAAGAGCTCCTACTGGTGACTTGCGCGGAGTTGTGATGAGCCACCGAACAATAATGCACCAGATGACTTGCCTCAGTGCGATAGTGACATCTGCATCTCCTGATGGCACACACCAGGCCAAACCGCATGGTGAAACCTTAATTAGTTATCTCGATCCTAGACAGAGCATAGGTATGATCCTGGGTGTTCTTCTTACGGTGTATGGCGGGCATACCACTGTCTGGCTAGAAGCTCGGGCTGTCGAGACGCCTGGTCTCTACGCTAGTTTAATCACTAAATACAGGGCTACACTTATGGCGGCGGATTACCCAGGCTTGAAACGTGCTGCTTACAATTACCAGCAAGATCCAATGGCAACTAGGAATTTCAAGAAGGGCACTGAGCCGAATTTCTCCAGCCTGAAGCTTTGTCTAATCGATGCTCTCACCGTCGACCCTGAATTCCATGAGATTTTGGCCGACAGATGGCTGCGGCCTCTCCGCAATCCGCGTGCTAGAGAGTTAGTCGCTCCAATGCTCTGCCTACCTGAACATGGTGGCATGGTTATAAGCGTTCGCGATTGGCTTGGTGGAGAGGAGCGAATGGGGTGTCCTCTTACGCACGAGATGGACCCTGCAGGGCCAGCTGAATCAAATGAAATAAAGAGGGAGGAGAAGACCGAAACGTCTAAGCCCGGGTTTGGAAGCAGTTTGATTGGTGGAACCGCTGTTCCGACCCAGAAGCAGTCTAAAAGCGATAGAGCTGATTTGGACGAGGTTCTACTTGACAAGGAGGCTCTGAAAAATAACGAAGTTGTCGTTTTGGCGATGGGGGAGGAAGCGCGGAAGCAGGCTGAAACCATGCCTAATACTGTTCGAGTTGGCGCTTTTGGATACCCTCTTCCCGATGCTACGTTGGCTATCGTAGATCCGGAGACTGGATTACTTTGCACTCCGAACATCATTGGCGAGATCTGGGTCGACTCACCTTCGCTTTCGGGCGGCTTTTGGGCGCTTCCAAAACATACTGAGGCGATATTCCATGCTCGACCGTATCGATTCCAGGGTGGTAGCCCTACTCCTGTGGTTGTGGAGCCCGAATTCCTTCGCACTGGGCTTTTGGGATGTATTATCGAAGGCAAAATATTTGTTCTCGGCCTGTACGAAGACCGATTGCGCCAAAAGGTCGAGTGGGTTGAGCATGGATCACAGGCTACAGAGCATCGCTACTTCTTCGTCCAACACCTGATTATCAGCATCATGAAGAACGTACCTAAAATCCACGACTGCTCAGCGTTTGATGTGTTTGTTAATGATGAGCACTTACCTGTGGTCCTTTTAGAATCTTACTCTGCTTCGACCGCGCCGACCACCTCTGGAGGACCGCCGAGACAGCTAGACATAGCCCTCCTGGATTCGCTTGCTGAACGGTGTGCAGAGGTCCTGTATCAAGAGCATCACCTTCGTGTTTTCTGCATCATGATCACTGCCCCAAACACGCTGCCACGAGTCACGAAGAACGGACGACAAGAAATTGGAAATATGCTATGCCGCAAAGAATTCGACAACGGTTCACTGCCGTGCGTACATGTGAAATTCGGTGTCGAAAGGTCTGTTTTGAACCTTCCCATCGGGGTCGATCCTGTAGGCGGGATATGGTCGTCCACGTCATCGGCTGCCCGACAAGGTGCCCTCGTGATGCAGGAAAAACAATACTCAGGCGTTGATTACCGAGATGTCGTAATGGATGACCGGACTTCTACCCCATTGAACAATTTTAACAGTATTGTTGACCTGCTGCAGTGGCGGGTTTCGCGACAAGCTGAGGAACTTTCTTATTGTTCTATTGACGGGCGGGGTAGAGAGGGAAAGGGAATTACATGGAAGAAATTCGATACGAAAGTTGCAGGGGTTGCCATGTACCTGAAGAATAAGGTTAAACTCAAGCCTGGTGACCATGTTATTCTCATGTATACGCACTCTGAGGAGTTTGTTTACGCTGTCCATGCCTGTTTCTGTCTTGGCGTGGTTGCTCTACCGATGGCACCTATCGACCAGAACCGCCTCTCAGAAGATGCTCCAGCATTCCTTCATCTGGTTGCCGACTTTCACGTCCGGGCGATTCTTGTCAATAGCGATGTAAACGATTTATTGAAACAAAAGGCAGTTTCTCAACATATAAAACAGTCGGCCAACGTCCTTCGCATCAATCTTCCTTCCACGTACAATACGGGGAGGCCACCGAAGCAATCACATGGCTGCCACCACCTTGGCTTGACCATGAAACAAGAGTGGCTCCAGTCTGGCAAGCCGGCGATGGTTTGGACTTATTGGACCCCGGATCAAAGGAGGATGTCCGTCCATATTGGACATGATACAATTATGGGTATGTGCAAGGTGCAGAAGGAAACTTGCCAAATGACGAGTTCCCGCCCAGTTCTAGGTAGCGTTCGTAGTACGATAGGTCTTGGTTTCTTACACACCTGTTTGATGGGGGTTTACGTCGGTAGGTTTTTCTCCTATGCTCTTTTGGCTTGCCTTTTTCGTTTTCATCGCAATTATACCAACAAAGGGCTATGCTGACGGCGTAATGAATAGGTGCCCCGACTTATCTCTTCTCCCCCGTTGATTATGCCACTAATCCAATCTCACTTTTCCTTGCGCTGGCAAGGTACAAGATCAAAGACACTTATGCGACGAGTCAAATGATGGATTATGCCATGGGCAGCATGGCTGCGAAGGGGTTCCAGTTGCATGAATTGAAGAATTTGATGATTGCATCTGATGGCAGACCAAGGGCGGATATTTGTACGTTTCCCCCCTGTCTTATAGTAGTGCGCATGACTCTTTGGTACTAACTCGGACACCCACAGATCAAAAAATTCGTTTGCATTTTGCCGCTGTAGGGCTCGACCGGACCGCTATTAACACAATCTACTCACATGTTCTTAATCCCATGATTGTGTCCCGCTCTTACATGTGTATTGAACCTATCGAGCTGTGGCTGGATACCAAGTACCTTCGTCAGGGCCTGATCTATCCCGTTGACCCAGATTCTGAGCCAACTGCTTTGCTAGTGCAAGATTCAGGAATGGTACCCGTGAGCACGCAAGTCGCCATTGTCAACCCCGATACCTGTTGCCTTGCCCACGTGGGTGAGTATGGTGAAATCTGGGTCCAGTCTGAAGCGTGCGCAAAATCATTCTACGGGACAAAGCAGGAGTTTGATTTGGAGAGGTTTAGAGGTCGTGTGGTTGATGGAGACCCTTCAGCTGTCTATGTTCGCACAGGCGATTTGGGTTTCTTGCATACCGTCACGCGGCCAATTGGTCCTGGAGGCCAACCGGTGGAGATGCAAGTGCTGTTTATTTTGGGTGGCATTGGGGAGACTTTTGAAATCAATGGTCTCAACCATTTCCCTGTGGACATTGAGTCGACAATTGAAAAATGTCATCGGAACGTCGTTCCTGGTGGAAGGTGGGTGCCCTCTTTTTTTTTTTTTTTTTGCCCCAAAGGAATTTATTTGGTTTTCGTTTGCTAACTTGTCCCTCCTCAGCGCCGTATTCCAAGCTGGCAATCTCGTGGTAGCTCTCATCGAAGTTACCCGAAAAGCATACTTAGCTTCTCTAGTCCCCGTGATCCTGAATGCGATTCTTAATGAACATCAGGTTGTGGCAGATATTATTGCATTTGTGCCGCGGGGCGATTTCCCTCGATCCCGCTTGGGCGAAAAACAAAGAGGCAAGATTCTAGCGTCTTGGGTGACTCGAAAGATGCAAACCATTGCGCAGTTCAATATCCGCGACGGTGAAGGGTTCGACAGCCACCTCATAGACCTGCCCGAACGTACCCGGACAGCCCCTAGAGTTTCCAGCACCGCCGAAACCGGAAGCCGACATCCAACTCCACATCCAGAACCTGAGGTCGCTGCTCCGCCACGCCAAGTAGAGTCCACCCCTGTTGTCGAACGTGCAGCCCCAGCAGAACCTGCTGAATCTTTCATCCTGCCGGCAACCGCACCTAGTCCTGAGCCCCGCGCAGCCTCGTTTCGCGAAAATGATGATAACCTGAATACTACCCGCAACTCCTACAATCCCTTGAACTACGACTTTCCTTTCGATGATAAACCGAAAGACTTCCTTGATGATTATGAGTACGAGGATGATGAACCTGCTGAAAGGCCTACTCGTCTGGCCATTGTGAACCCGGAAGAGCCCGATGACCAGGATAAAAATAATATTAATAATAATAAATACACCAGCCTTCCTCCTGTTCCGTTAGCCGCAGGAGATGTCCGTTCCCAGAATAATAATGATGGGGACCATGATCCACACACGAATTACAACCATTTTCACCTCGACGCCTACTTATCAAGTGCCAGTCCAGGTCAAAGCGCAGGACAACATCACCAGCAGCACCCTCAAGGCCCCATCCCGTCCTTGGACATGATTCCTCCCGAAAACAACCATAACAGTCCCAACCGGCGTCCCGATAACAGAGATTCACTTCCCAGCCAGCAGGAGAGATATAGCTACCTCCACAATCAACCGCAAATGGCAGGTTCTACGCATGGTTATGACCATCCTCAAAACCAGGGCCATGGACAGTGGCGAAGCCAAAATCAATATGACACCTACCAATATCAACAGCAGGACTACTTGGTAGATGATTGGCCAGAGGAGGCGCTTCTGTATCAGAATCAGACTCAGAATCAGGAGCGGCGATAAGCCTTGTGCTTATCACAGTTTCTCTTCAGCATCGATTATGGAAAGGGTAATAATGAAACCCTTTTGGTCACATTTCGCTGCTCTGGTTGTTTTTACAGGCTATGTATGCCGCTATTTATTCATCTTCCTCCTCTTTTAAAATGTTGTTCGTGCGTGAAACCCCTCTTTTTTTTTCAGTTTTGTTTCCCGTTTTGTTAAATATACTCCCCAATATATCCCTGCGTTGAGGTTCCCAGACCCCGTATATCTCTATGTTGAATTACTGTGCGGTACATACATCCCATGCGCATCCTTCCGAGGGGGTTTGGCATTTTTTTGCTATTAGACTATTTGATTTTTATTCTTTTTTAATTGGTGTAGGATCGAACGGCTCTTCTTCATATATGATTCGCTATTTATCTAATGACTATAGCATCTTGCAAGCTTTACTATGGCTACCAGCCGGAGTAATCTAATCCGATTGCAATACAAACTTTTTAAGCTTTTTTCTTTCTTACGGACCCTCCGCAACTAGCCGCCGGATATATTCGTGCCATCTAGAAGGCTGGGCGTACACAATTATCATAGGAGAGCTAGAGGGTTGTCGTACGGGTATAAATTTCTAAAGGTATCAAAAATTTTTTGAAGAACAGATTATGGAGTTAAGTTCACAAAAAAAGAGGGCAAACAAAACGAATTAAAAAATTAAATCGTAAAAATTCGTCGACCACCGAATCCTGTTGGGACTATTCTTATCTAGACCGCATTGTATTTTTATCTTTCCGTGAATAAAAGAAATTTCCAAAAGCTTACATTTTAGACGTAACCAGTAAAACAAGAAAAGCATCCATAGACTGTTTGACTGAAAGAGTATAGAAATTTATGGGAGTGTGATTCCCAATATGACGAACAAAATTTTCGCCCTGCCCTACTTATTATCGTATTGCTTGAAGGGCCTTCTCTCTACCTTATGAGAATTGAGAACATGAATCGCCTGCTTTTGTTGCGTATAAAAAGTTCTACTTAAAAGTGGACGGTTATCCTTGCTCTACAGAATCACAGATTATTCGCCTGGGTTTCTAGCTTTTCGATATCCACCTTTTGCTGCGCAAGTGTTGCACCAACATTAGCGTTGTCGGGTACCAAAGCTCGGGCTGGTCCGGTATTGCCTTGGATCTGCTCCAGAGCTTCGAGATCTGCTTCTGTAAGTGGTTTTACATTGGCGGGACGGAATGGTGCAGGAGTAGATGCCCGAGACGTGAGGAACTGTATCAGCGAGAAATTATTAGTCGGGCTTGATTCGAATGGGGCGGGAATGGGGATTAAGAAAGTTAACGAAATTGGGTAACGGATTACCGAGCTAGCAGCGCTCAGAAGCGCGGTCAAACTCGCCTGGACAACGTCCTGGTGGATACCAACGCCCCAGACCTTGTCTGGACTACATGCGGATGTACACTCGATGTACGTTGCGGCCTTGGTGTTTTTATGGGCGCCGATAGCATGTTCCTTGTAGTCGACAACGTCGAGGTCAATGCCTAGGGATTTTAGGGCGTTCACGAGGGAAGAAATGGCACCAGTGCCGACGCCGACGATGGCGTGTTGCAGACCATCGATTTCAATAATGCCAGCAAAGCGTCGCTTGAGGTTCTTGGTGTTGAGTGCTTTACCGGGTTCTGGAGGAGCGGGAGACTGTGAACGATCGGTGGTGATATTGTAGTCTATTAGGGAGAAACGGGCGTTTTGCTTGAGATGGTAGGCCTCTTCGAAAAGAGAGACAATTTCTTTGGGCAAGAGTTCCCGGCCAAGCTTGTCGGCTTGCTTCTGAATGACCTTGCTGAATGCAACTTGCAGCCCACGGGGAAGATCCAGTTCAAGGCTGCGGAGGATAACCCAGGCAACGCCACCTTTGCCACTCTGTGAGTTGACACGGATGATGGCCTCGTAGTTGCGACCGATATCTTCTGGGTCAATGGGGAGGTAGGGTATTTGCCACCTATCCTCGCGCGTTGCGTGTGTCTTCTCACGAAGCTGGAAGCCCTTCTTGATAGCGTCTTGATGACTGCCGCTGAAGGCGCAAACGACCAATTGTCCACCATACGGCCATCTTTCATTCACTGGGATTTTGTTGCTTTCCTCCACTACCTTTATAACGGAATTGATATCGGAGAAATCCACCCCTGGGGAGATTCCTTGCGTATAGAGGTTGAGGGCCAGAGTGACCAAATCAACGTTTCCGGTTCGTTCTCCATTTCCGAACAAAGTGCCTTCAACCCGCTGAGCACCAGCCATCTGTGCCAGCTCTGCTGCCGCAACTGCACATCCACGGTCATTATGTGGATGTAGAGATACGCAGACTTTCTCTCTCTCGGAGATGCGTGTCGAGAAGTACTCAATTTGGTCTGCATAAACGTTGGGGGTGGACATTTCGACAGTAGCAGGAAGGTTAAAGATGATTGGTGCTTTTTCCGTTGGCTCCCACGCGGCTTTCACTGCTTCACAAACTTCGAGGACGAAATCAGGATCCGTATCCGAAAAGGTTTCAGGTGAAAATTCGAAAAGCCACTCGGTTCCTTCAGTTGAAGGATCGTCCTTCGTGATAGAACGAGCGTATTTCGTGCATCGTACAGCCATTTCCAAACTCTCTTGTTTCGACATGCCGAATACTATTCTGCGGAAGCATTCACTTGTTGCAAGGTAGAGATGAAGGATGGCCTTTTTAGCCCCTTTGAGGGAATCAACAGTGCGTCGAATGAAGTCTTCCCGGCAAGGGCAAAGAACTTGTAGCCAAACATCGTCTGGTACCTCATCGGGGTTCTCGATAAGACGTCGAGTGAAGTCATAATCTGTTTGCGAAGCTGATGGGAATGAGATCTCAATTTCCTTGTATCCAATTTCTACAAGCATTCGGAAATACCGAAGCTTCTGGTCTCCATCCTATAAGCCGTTCAATAGACTAGTTAGTCTAGTTATTTGATGGGTGAAAAGAACAGAATAAGTTCTTGAATCGAGGAGCATCTCAAATTTCACACATACCATGGGGTCGACCAAGCTCTGGTTGCCATCTCTAAGGTCAGTAGCCAACCACCGGGGGGGCTTGTCCAGCGTATTTGAAGGCCATTGCCGATTGGGAAGATCCAAGGGCTTGAAGCGCCTATACTTTTTCGAGGGGTCCTTAAGCCTAATTGGGCAGTGTTAGCTTTCAAGTTCAACATGCGCTATAATATGAGTGTAACCCTACATTGGCATTGTGAATGATTAAACTGCGCTGTTCTGGTTAAGCTGACCGGGGGAGCTGTGAGGGGGGTGCCACTGATTAAGCTGCAGTTGTAGACAGGTTAGGGATATAATAACGCCTAACAAGGGGCTTATGCCAACGAACCTAAGCAATCAACAGGCAACTATTAGAAAGAATGGTCTTTTTTAAGTAGATAATGAGGGCTCAAGGCTATTGTTATTATATTCCCTTTGCCGCAATGAGTGGCGTTTCACCGCACATTTTCTGCTGCCGAAATCGGACTTGCGGGGAGATGTCGTTGAGTCAGCACAGGTTATATCCACGTGACCAATTATACCCTAACCTTGGAACTGTGTTGGAGCCCTAGGCTTCCTAGTATGGACTAGCGCCTTGCACACTATTACCCACTTAGATAGAACAACAACTCAGCCGTCCTACAAACTGATGGAAGTCACTTCGCCCTGGACAGGCAGGCCCAGAGGCCATATATCAATTATCGATGCTATATGGGATAACCTGGGAAAGATTGGCAATCAATAATGAAACGATAAAGCCGTGGTAAAAGCGAAATAGTATTGTAAGATGTAAGACGATATTTGAATATCAACAAGTGTGCATGTACATGTACAAGCTAATACAAGCAGCCAACAGTGATGGTGACGGCAATCAAAACGGTTCATTGGTTTACAGCTCACCGCCTGGGGGGTTTCCCTCCACTCCTTGGTTTGGCTTTCCCCTTGCCTTTTTTCCCATCTTTGCCCTTCGCTGGACCTGTGGCCGAGCCTCACGCTCAGCTTTGCCTTTCTTCCATATCTTCCCTTCTTTCCTTTCGCGGGTGTCGTCAAGTTTCTTTTTATCCTTGCCGCTAAGCTTGCCTTTTTTCTTCTTACTCGGCCCATTCAACTCTTCAAGAGAGCGCTGCTTAGCCTGCAATTTTTCCCTCTCGGTTTCAAACCAAGTACGTTTCGGCCTGGACATGATCTCCTTCTCGTGCTTGATCAGATTGCTGCCGCGGGTGACTTCCATTTCGGCCTGAGCTAGCTGTTTCTCCTCCTTCTCCTCCTTTAGAATCTCTTTGACCTCCTCTTGCATATCCTCTACCTTAGCAGCCCACTTGTCCGCTTCTGCTGAGTCAATAGGTCGGCTTACGATTTTAGCTCCCTGTGCTCGACCAGTTTTCACGGCAGCTTTGACCACTTTTCGGTCCGGCTCTGCCGCAAGTGTGCATGCACGCCCCGAACGTCCTGCACGCGCCGTACGTCCCACACGGTGAAGGTAAATTTCGTGTGATTGTGGTGCTTCGTAGTTGATAACAGTCTCTACACCTTTGATATCAAGACCTCTGGAGGCGACATCTGTGGCGAGAAGGAAGGAAACCTTGCCGTCACGGAAACTTTCAACGCTTTTAATACGCTATTGACTAGTCAGATTATGTTTCCATCGAATAAATCAAATTGGCAGTAGGAGATTAGAAAAGAAAAAGAAAAGAGGAAAAATAAAATACCTGTTCTTGGCTCATGCTTCCATGCAGTTCAGCAGCTTTAAGGCCCATGAGCCCGAAAATTATGCGCACACGATGCGTTTCCTTTTTGGCCCGGAAAAATATAATAACACGGTCCTTATAAATGGTTTTGCAGAGAAACATGAGATAGCCTAACCGCTTGTCTTCTCTGCCCGGTCGTAATCTGACGAATTCCTGTACTAAAGTGCCCACGGTTTGTTTCTTCGCATCTACCATCAACCGTACAGGTCTGTTAAGGCCGACTCGGATGAGTTTGTCGACATTGTTTGTCATGGTAGCGGAGAAGAGCATTGTCTGTCGGGATTTGGGGATGGTAGTCAAAATTTCATTCAACTCGTCGGCGAATCCATCCTCTAGCATTCTATCTGCCTCGTCGAGAACAAGAATTTCCAAGGTATCGACTGTAAAGCTTGCGGAGTTCCTCATATGATCAATAAATCGGCCTGGGGTAGCAATAATGACATCGGGCCTCTTTTTTAGGATGTTCTCTTGTTCTCTAAGACTGAAACCTCCAACTAACTGACAGAAGGTGATATCGGTGAATGTTGCAAGTTTTGTAGCCACATTGTAACATTGAAAGGCGAGTTCTCGAGTGGGCATCAGGATTGCAACGCGACTGGTCGGGACCTTTCTGGGTCGGTAGAGTAAACGTTCCAAAATTGGGATGATAAATGCGCCCGTTTTACCGGACCCTGTAACTGCACCACCAACAACATCTTTTCCTAGGAGCGCAACGGGTATCGTCTTCCGTTGAATAGGAGTAGGGGTAGTGAAACCAACAGACGTGAGGCCCCGTAGGATTGGCCTAGAGAGTGAAAATGCTTGGAAAGATTTTGCAGGCTTGCCGTTTGCTGATGCTTTCTCTTCAGGCGCAAAGAAGGCCTTTTGCTTTTCGAATTCAGCAGCATCGTCGCTTTCGTCGCCAGAGCCATCGTCTGAGGCAATATCATCAGGATGTGGCACTGGAGAAGCAACAGAGTGGTGATCCCCTTCCTCGGAATCCTGTTCCGTTGCTCCCTCAGAATTTTCAGAGTCGGAGGACTCAATCAATGCGGACTGGTCACCCTCTTCCTCCTTTGATTCACGGGCCGCTCCCATACCAAATCCATCAAGGGCCAGAAGCTCATCCTCCTCGAAGTCCACCGTATTGGGTAGTCCATCTTCATCCTGCGAATGAATCCCAGTAAACTCATCGCCAGACCCTTCTTCGGCTTTCTTCGGTTCGTTTTCCTTCTGCTTTTCCAACTTTTCCTTCATCTTCTGTTGCCTGCGGGAAATTATATCATCAATATCCACTCCCTTTTTATTCCCCTTCCAGTCAGTTTCAATCCCATATCGCTCATCGAGTCCCCAGCCATCGAAGTCCTCCTCCAGATCGGCGTGCGCAGCACCTCCAACATCGAATTCAAAATCGGGGTCCAGGGCCCCATCATCGCTCTCGTTTGTGTCCTGTTCAGCGTCGGAATTCAGCTCAAGCTCCGCACCATGCCCCGTCCGATTTTTTTTCCTATCTTCTTTCTGGGATTTTTTTGCCCTTTTTTTCTGAGTTCCATTGGCGACAACTTCATCATCCCTTTTCCGTTTGGTGCCCGAAGCTTTCAATTTTGATTTCGATGGTTTGGTGGTAACCAGGTCATCATCTCCAACTTCGCCCAGGTCGACATCCCCATTGGGTAGGGTCGAATTCTCGTCATCTGATAGAGTTAAGATAAAATCATCAGAACGTTTTTTACTAGGAATTGGTGCCATTGAATCCGCTTTGAAAAGGTGGCATTAAATAGCCGCACTCCAAGGGAGGAATTAAAGCAAAAAAAATTAAAAGGGAACAAAATTGATGAGTGGAAAAGGGCTGAGCGAAGGTAGCAACAGCGCAAGATCCATCACTCTGTGTTTTTGTGTTTAGCTGAAAAATTACCCAGCATAAGGCGGTGTGGCGTAGCAAAATACCAGGAGTACAATCCACGTGACAATACTTCTGGTCCCTTTCCAACGTCAACATCGTGAAACAACTTCAATGAGGAGAGTAGGGCATTGATCCGAGACATAATTTTCTACAACTAGTGTGGCCCGCAAGGGACCAAAATTCTTGGCAAACTTCTTTCAGACTCTAATATTTGTGCAAAATCTGACTCATCAGGAGCCTGACACCCGGAACTCAGGGCGAGATGAAAATGTCTAGAGCAGATGTACATACAATACATCCCCCCGCTCTTCTTGAAGAGTTTCTCACTTATTATGCTAAATGGGAAAATCGGAATGACGTGCACAGGCATGGATATATCCCTTCTAAAATAGCAATAGCGAAAAGGGGAAACGAAGCAGATGAAGGTGGACTAAGTTAACAGTGCCAGCACCGCCAGGCAGATAGATACATACTAACATATATACACAAGGTACTACTACAAGGCCCTTTTTCCTATTCAGACGGACGAGTTCAGATTTCTGACATTTGCAATAAGACCATATCCGTTTTAAATTGAATCAAGCCTGGTTAATGTCATCAAGCCAACTTTCCGCCGTGGTAAATTAGTCAAAAGGAAAGACAGGGAGTCAAAGCAATGGATTAATTCTTTGACTAAGTTATCTTGGGTCGGCCTTCTTTCAGCTACTACCAAGTTTCCTGTAAACTCTGGGACGGGATTTTGCTGAGCAGTTCCGAATTCACACAGCCAGCCATATTTTCCTACTTCAGAACTACATTCCCGTCTGGCTTTTCACCGCCGGTCTCCTGTTTAACTTGCCTTGAGAGAAGAAAACCGAGGGGTGGATGGATGTATGTAGTGGCGTGAGGACCATAAGCACCTGTGGATACTGCACACGAGTACTGCGTTTTCCCTGGTGCCATTATTCCCTTTCACCTTTTCCCCTCGCTTTCTAATGAGGGACAAGAAAATAAGCACCAAGTTAAACGATCTTAGCAGGACATAAATGGCCCACAAGGAGTGACTTATCGACCTCGTCCTTATCACTGCACCAATTCCTGGCGAGGCGATACGCCTGGAGAACGAATTTCTAACTTCTGAATCCCTGTTAGGGTGACGAAAAGTGAAGTTAGGACATGCTTTCACTAGGCGTTGTGGCAAAAGGGTGCTTCCCAGGCCTAGACCTTGATACAGATCCGGGAACTATAACCAGATCGTAGGGCCGACGGGTGGTTGAAACAGCGCCTCTTGGCGTTAATGTGGCAGAGAAAAAAAACCCATTGGCTGATGATATCCCTCAATGGGGTTCCTTCGGCGAAGCGCCCTATGAAGCTTATTTTTGAATGGCATCAGACGGTCTTAATGTGACGGGGAGATTGACCCACTGGCCAACTACCCCTTAGCGGGGCTCTTTCGCGAAGTACGAAGCCTATTTTCTCTTCTGTCCCCGCCAGAAGAGGTTAATGTGACAGGAAATGGAAAACTATTGGCCAGTACCCCTGATGAAGGCCTTCGCAAGGATCAGATTAAATTCAGGTTCCTCGATGGAACCTGATACCCATCGTTACGCCCGCGTGGCTGAGGGCGACCCGCTCCCGGCAGTTTATCCCTCATCGCCGACCGTTCCATGATATTCGGCAAATAAGTGTTAGTGCAAAGTTTTTCAGTGTCTGGACTTTCCCCTGACATGAGGAAGCTGGCAGGTACGAGTAAAATCTATACTGATCCTAGATATTCAATGAAAAAGAGGGCCCGAAACGGAGGTTCAGGGGAAAGCGACTTATCGGTAAAAACCAGGAACCAGGAACGCGCAATCGGCTTCTAGAATTCAAGATTGTCGTGAGAAAAGTGCATCCGAGAGATTGATCTGTGGGATGGAGCCTGTATTCCTCCACTGGGTCCTTCGTCGTTGTGACTTTTTCTCCCCTTGTCTCCATTTCCACTCGGTTTTTTTTTTCCCCAGTAGTATTCCAGCTGACTATCAGGGATTCAGAAAAGGCATAAATAGGGACCTTCACCCCCCTGGAATGCTGAATCCTTTTCATATCACCGTTCTCTATACCAATCCATCCAATACATTCTTTTCTTTCTTTGAGACTTGGAAGCTGGTCTTTCATTATTTTTTTCTGGACATACGATCTTTTCTTTCTTAGGCACATACCTTTCTCACATTTACTTTATACCTTCCTTTCTTGCAAATATGCATTCTCTTAGCCTTCTCACTCTTGCTGTCGCAGCTGGGTCTGCCTTTGCCCATATTGAAATGAGCCATCCGGCCCCTTTCCGCAGTCGCCACGGCTCCGGTGGGAATGTTGATTACAGCATGACCTCCCCCCTTCTTGCAGATGGTTAGTTGCACATGCTCAATTTTCATAATTGGTCTTCTACTTGAAAAGTGGTCTACATATACCTTTCGCGGCAAAACTAACGTATTCACTTCTAGGCTCTGACTTCCCCTGCAAAGGATATCATCATGATAGTGTCAGCAAACCTTCTGCTACATACAAGGCTGGTGGGTCTGGAGATATCAAGTTGGAGGGTACCGCCACCCACGGTGGCGGATCCTGCCAGATCTCTCTCAGCTACGACCAGGGCAATACCTTCAGGGTCATTGAGTCGATCATTGGTGGCTGCCCACTGAACAAGCAATATGGTTTCAAGATCCCCTCCAACGCACCAAGTGGAGAAGCTCTCCTCGCATGGACATGGTTCAACAAAATCGGTAACAGAGAAATGTACATGAACTGCGCCCCGGTTGTCATCGAAGGCGGCAACGGCGATAGAGCCGCCTTTGATAAACTGCCAGAGATCTACATTGCAAACGTTGGCAACGGCAAAACCACTATCGAGGGCGAGGATGTTCAATTCCCAAACCCTGGTGAAGGTTCGAGTGGTGGAGATGCGCCTCCCAGCACCCCTTCGCCTTCGAGTCCATCTGCTTCACCTACCCCAGCTGTGACTGCTCCAGCGCNNCCTCACCTTCCCCTTCGCCTTCCGCTCCGGCTTCAGGCTCAGGGATCCAGTTCTCAGGTGTTGCCTCTGGTATTGGAGCTACAGGCAGCCTGCCTCTCAGCTGCAGCTGCGAATGTTCTACCTCTTAAATATGTAAGGGGGGATAACATGGTTCCGTGGTATAGAGAGATATTAGGGAGGCTTGCTGGTCTTTTCTTTTATATTTTCCGAGAATTTATGGATGGATCGAATAGGATAGGACATAAATTGAGTACTTGAGTCACTCGTTAAGAATAAAATAAATTAGATAGATACTTGTTCTATGCCCATTTTCTTTCCATTTCCATTTCTACTTCGATATCCAATTCTAATTCCCTTTCTTTGCCCAAGCCCCACCAGGCTTCCAGGCCACCCACCCCAACTCCCCTTCCTCAGCCCCACTTCTCTGTATTCTCGGCATGAAGAAAACCTGTGCTCAAGACTACAGCAGGGCAGGGGTTCTCGGCTCCCATAGGGCGGAATAAGGTTTTAGCCTTAGGAGATTTAGGAATATGTCA
>JAFEJD010000255.1:0-26074 GCA_018296065.1 Blastomyces percursus | reverse complement strand
AGTGTGCTAGCTATTCATTTTTTTTTTTTTTCAAACAAAAGACGGAAAACGAGTTTTCGGCCTGGCTGGGGGGCGGGGAGAGGTGTAAAAGAGAAAGGTACGGGGATTGGGGCGGGGGAGGAGGAGGAGTAGGCCCTGGTAATAGAAGTCATCCGATAGTGACAAGATCGGCTCGCATTCCGCTCAAAGGTGCAGGAAACAGACTACGAGGCTACGTCGAAGCAGTTGAAAGAAACAGCAATAAAATTATACGGTCTCTAGGCACAGCTGATTGGCACGCTTGGAACAGCCATGTTTCCTGTGTATTCAACAAGTACATGTGCTGTGCTATGTTATAACATACGTATATAATAATATATGTGTGCTGCACGGCGATCGAGTACGAAAATGCCTACCGAGGTACGGGTAGATGCAGACTAGACCTTGCTGAAAGGGTACTTACAGCTACCAGGAGTGCTAGGGAGTGGTTGTGGCACGTCTTCGATCCATGTTAAGACATCATGTCGACAGGGTTGTGGTAGGCGAGTGCTTTTTACAGGTAGTTCTAAATCAGCGAATGGGAAGGTGAGCATCTGCGAGCCATTCAGTTTGTAGACAGACACACTGTTTGCCGGTTGGTTGGTTACAAAACCGAAGATTCGGAGCAGGAGCGGGGGCAGAGGGAAGAAGGGAGCCGCAACATATATTTTCTCTTTAAATTATTCCCACGTAAAACCTCGCATCCACCTATTCGCGTAGGAGAATTTTGGGAACGGAAATATGCAGGCCTTCCTTACTGGGAGGAGCGGGAGGGCCCGGGATGCATGAGCGGGTGAGGCTGGACAGATCTCTTTGTTCATGGGCTTTTATGTAAATGCATAAGCTGCCCAGCCATTCATCGGTAGTCATATCCATATCGAACCCTTGGAATCGTCACTGTCCATATCTCTCAGCCAACTGATCACCATAGAAATACTCTGTATTATCTATACAATCCTCAAGAAACGAAGAGCAGCACCCTCTCTTCCTCAGGCGAAAATTGCCGAGTATCACAACCAAGAGCACCCCAATAAGTAGCAAGGTGATTATCCAATATGTTAGAGGTTGAACATCAAAATAACCATCGCACACCAGCAAGTCGCTGACCGTCGTGTTTTATATAATTCTTGCTTGAGCGGGTTCTTAAGGGATAGATTTGTTGTAATAGCTCTATGTATGACCAAATAAGGCCTATTAAGCACGATCAGGCTCTGTGGCATTCGCTCAGGCAGTGTTGGATGCATAGACTTTTGCTGCCGACTCGACCGTCCGTTCTGTCCATTTTCACATTAGTCTAGGTAGGAAGCTCCTTGGCCCTGTAACACTGCGACTCCTCACGTTGCTGGAAGGACAAGCATCGTTCCAACATAGACAGAGTCCTCCATGGCCTTTGTCTGACCCGCACCTGCTGATTCAAGGTTCACAGGAAGCGTCCTGTCAGGTGCTTGGCGCGTGAAGTGCAAGAAATTCTCCAACACGTCACAGCGGCATACTTAGCACCTTGCAACCTACTCGCAGATGTTAGCATTTACCATAATCTTCAAGGGGCTCAGCGTGGCCCCTGTTCAGAAATGTAGATGTGCATGGGGCTGAGAACTTTGCTTTTGCGCCATGTTTGCTGGGGTTTGTTCGGGTGTACATGTACATTAGCTGCGTAGTTTGCCGCAGGCCTGCTTTAGTGAAGTTGGCTTCTGGACCACGATATTGGTTGGTTCGTTGCGCGACGGATATCCTTGTAGGCAACGCTGGCGAAGTTTACGAGAGCGTGCGAACCCCAGAAGACAAATGTGGAGATAAAGCTTTGAGCATTCCGCCCATGACTGGGAGGGTAGGATCTGCTGAAAGCCGTCGAGTAGATTTCTTCTATTGCAGGTGGCCGAGTAAAAATTGCCTCTGGGTCTTTCCAAAGATATTAATTGCCCTGCATCCACATTGCAAAGCTGAAAGATTACACGGACTCGTATGTTATGTCATCCAAACACTCATCTGGCGCTCATTTCGGGGCAGGCATATAGGCGCATTGCTTCTCTTATTCTCAACCACAAGTCTAAGCGGGGCATTTGCAGGTCTGGCGCGCCTTTGCATGGGAGCAGAGGGATGCATCCTTTTTCTTTCGTAACAATATAGACGGTCCGAGCTCTATGGTGCATCGCCTTGCTGGAGCTAGCAATCCGGTTGAAAGCTCAAGACGTTTCAAGAAAGCCAGGTAGCTTCCAACAGCTTCACTGTGCTACTAAAGGAGTTATTTGACTTTTTGTTCTTAAGCTTCATCATGGCTTTAACCGGTCGGCGATTTCTTTTCTTTTCTTTTCTTTTTTTATTTTTTTTTATTTTTTATTTTTTTATTTTTATTTTTATTTTTATTTTTTAGAGCTGGCTCGAATCGTCTCACCAATAAACCAACCATCTTGGGGATTAGTGCCTTAGCACAAGTAAGTTAGCGGGAGATCATGGATGGAGTAACTACTCCATATTTCATGCCCAGGTGGGTTATGATGTAAGAGGGGTACTGAACGATAACTGTGTATAGAACGAGAATTTGCTGCTGCAAAGAGAGCTAATTTTACAATCCTGTCAGTTTGAATAGAGGGAACAGAAACCGAGAATATATGATACAGATTTAGCGGAAGTTGGCCGCTATTGGCATATCCTTGGTTGCTCGTTTTATCCCCTGGATGGTTTTACCCGCGGGCTCGGTTCTCCGCAGGGACTTCTCGCTTTCTTCCGCTGTCTTTACCTGCATAAATATCTAAAAGCATATTTGACTGGCTATATCTTTCTGTTGCCCCTTCGATTTACGCTCTCATTCTCCTTCTAGTAGTCCCGCTTTTTAACCTCGTTGTTACAATTGCTACCCGTTCATTGAATCCGGCGAGACACATACACCCCCGTCGAAAGCAAATATGGCCCCTCCAAGTGTTTTAATGGTGAGGCTGCTCCTTTGAATATCTGAGTAAGACGGTTGGTTGATCAAGCAAAGTATTGCTAACTATGTATCCTATCGCAGGTGGGGACCGGAGAATATACCACTGGCTTCGTAGATGGACGCGAATCAAGTTCAGACAAGAAAGTTGGTGTCGTGGGCTTGACCCTCTTCGATTTGCGCAGGAGAGGCAAAGTCGGTAGCTTGAGCATGGTGGGCGTGTCCGGGTCCAAGTTTCCCGCAATTAGTGAGTCTACTTTTCATGCGGATTCAATGAACCGCTTCTACATCTAGTCTAGGCAATAGTCTAGGTATGATTGATGTCGTATATCGCCAGTCATATCCTAATAAAACACCCTGAAACAGAGGAACACCTCCAAAAAAACATCTCGCAGGTCTACAACAAACTAGACGTCTCTTTTCGATCCTTTCCCGCAGACGACCAAGTGGATCCGGAAGCCTACAAGGCCGCCATAGATGACCTGGCCCCCGGGTCCGCAATCACCATCTTTGCCCCAGACACCACTCATTATCCGATCGCCCTGTACGCCATCCAGCGCAAGATCCACGTCTTGATTACCAAACCCGCCACAAAGTTATTAAAAGACCACCTTCACCTCCTCGAGGAATCACGCAAGCACGGCGTCTTCGTCTTGGTGGAGCACCACAAGCGCTTCGATCCAGCTTACTCCGACGCACGTGCCAAGGCACGCACCCTAGGCGACTTCAACTATTTCTACAGCTACATGAGCCAGCCGAAGAGTCAGCTAGAGACGTTCAAAGCCTGGGCGGGCCGCGATAGCGATATCTCGTATTACTTGAACTCACACCATGTGGATATCTGCGAGAGTATGGTGCCGGAGTATGCGCCGGTGAAGGTGACGGCGATGGCATCGAAGGGTGCCGCGGTGGCACTGGGCTGTGCCCCTGAGACAGAGGACACAATCACACTGTTAGTCGAGTGGAAAAAAAACGGTGAGCCGACCAAGATTGCCACGGGGGTTTATACGGCGAGCTGGACGGCGCCGCAGAAGGCTGGGGTTCATTCGAATCAGTATTTCCATTGTATGTACGAGCCTGGGCGGAGAAATTTGAAATCTCGTCTACGTTCAGTCGCCTTTATCCTTATTTTCACCGCGTTCGGCAGGGAATGACTTTGTACCAAGTGAGAACTGACATAAACCTGAAAACGTTTAGGGATGGGCTCGAAAGGCGAGATTCGAATCGATCAAGCCAAGCGTGGCTATGATGTGACAGACGATAGCCAGGGTAATGTCGCCTGGATAAATCCGTAAGTTCCACAATGTCCTACTCCGCCCCATAGCACACCCCACCTCAAAACATCCAATCAATAATAAACTTTTTGAAAAAAGAATCCGGCAACGCTCCACCCAATCCCATTAGGCAAGGAAGAATCTGTGCAAAGAAATTAAAAAGAAATAACCGTTCAAACCGCCAAACTCAACCGATCATTTTCTGGTCTAACTCCCTTTCATAGATTCTACATGCGCTATGCGCCGGACGAAGAAGGCAACTTCGGTGGCCAGACAGGTTACGGTTATATCAGCTTTGAGAAGTTTGTAGATGCCGTAACTGCGTTGAACGACGGTCGGGTGACTCTGGATGAGCTGGATAAACGTGGGCTACCAACCCTTAAGAACACGATTGCCACCACGGCAATTTTGGAGGCCGGTAGAGTGTCGCTAGATGAGAAGCGCGCGGTTGAGATTGAAAGGTTGGGAGAGTCTTGGTGGTTGAAATGAGGTGAAGTTGTCGCTGGTCGGGGGCATGTAGGGTTTAAAGGGAAACGGAAGATATATTTACGTACCATGCTAAGGTTTTGATTCGCTTCTTCCTTTGATGCATGAATGCTTTACGCATACTGTTTTCGTTTTGTGGTTGGAACTTTGTTTCTTGAGGGAGGTCAAGGGAGAATAGCACAAAAGGGTAATTCATCATTGGGGTGGGTGGGTATGTAAGGATTGAATTGAAATGAATAAATTGGAAGTGGTCGATTTGATAGCTCTCTCCACGCTAAAAAAAATGATGGAGACACGATGCATAACATAAGAGGGGAGCAAAGGACAAAAAAAGGAAAATAAACCTACAAGGTAGTAGTTAAGTAGCATTAACGTGCCATACATAGTGAGTCGCAAAACGTAAAGCGCGGCCGTAGGGTTAATTATATGTATGGATGGCTCTTTTGGAGTTTTTTTTTTTTTTTTCAGACGCTTGCAACCCATATGAGTTGCGAGGTGGGGGTGAAATCATATGAATGTATAATTCATGTGACTTATCCCCTATTCCATATGTTATAGAATCCGGGGTTTATTATGCAAGCGGACATGGATCCGAGTGCAATGAATGTAGATGAGCAATCTGAAGAAATGGAGAAGGTTAGTCGGGAGTAAACAGATGGAGAGGTACAGGGTTACAAGTGATTGTATGATTATTCGGAACCAACTCACGCTCAAACACATAATTAGGATCCAATATTTATTGGATCTAGTTTTTCTTGCTATTAATATCGATATGTCAGATTTTGGTTCCAGAAATGAATCGCGCTGATACAGGAAATATGATAAATCGCGGTGACTTACGCGTGCGGGGGGAGCCAGGATTATTCTTTCTTTTTTATTAAGTTCGCTTTGGAATGTAAACTTCGAGGCACCGGAGGAGTGAATCAAAGGGTCGTGGACTAACCGTTGAAGAGTAAATTCTTCCTAGATGAAGAAAAGTCGCATTAGCTTTCCGCCGGTATCATGGTGCTTACTATGTAAGGACTCCCTCACAAAACTTACACAGTTGAACATGAACACCTGGTAGGAAATCATGCGGCGTTAAGTTGGTTGTTTAGCCTGGGAAGAGTTGGTTCAAGTTCCCAAAATAATGTCCCAAAGATTTCCTAAACGAACATTTTGAAAACGAATGAGGAGTTCAGCCTCAATCGTAGTGAAGTTCTTTTATATATGTTAGTTCCCCTTCATGAACCACCGAGAGAACAGCTGGTCTATGAACTGACCTCGATATCAGATACGACAGCAGGATTCTGCGCTTACGTATGTCGTCATTTGACTCAAGCAAAGAGCCCTAAAAAAAGACGAGTCAGTTGACGGGACATGGAAAAGAATTAAAAAGAGTAACAATAGCGTTTAGTTCAAGGTTAACAATGATGGACAGAGTGAGACCGAGAATGACAGTGTGGTTTGCGTTCGAAAAGTCGAAGCGAT
Source organism: Blastomyces percursus (assembly GCA_018296065.1). Taxonomy (NCBI): domain Eukaryota; kingdom Fungi; phylum Ascomycota; class Eurotiomycetes; order Onygenales; family Ajellomycetaceae; genus Blastomyces; species Blastomyces percursus. The sequence goes on along the minus strand of JAFEJD010000255.1, from coordinate 19,903 downwards.
GTACGGAGATCCATTGGATGTTGATTTCAATCACGTGAAGTGGGGCACTCTTGGAGGATAACGTTGTTCATTGTTATTAATCTAGCTAAGCGAGCCTACTAAATTGTTGGAGCCCTAGGCTTCCTAGTACGGACTAGCGCCCCGCACACTGTATATATTACCCACTAGATAGAGCCAACATGCAACAACTTAGACGTCCTACATAAATAGGTTGGGGGCACGTGACTGTAGTAGCCGAAGTACAGGCACGGCACACCAGATTATATAATCTATTACGCCCAGAGGAACTTGCACCGCCATGAACGCCACACTTCAGCCACCCGTTGCGAATCCGCGGTGTTGGCAAGAGAAGGGAGCCAGCCACAACGCCTGACCTAATTAGGCACCTGCCCAGATGTTTTGCCGCAAGGAAGGTTTGAAGATTTGCCAGGAGTCGGGCTCAGAGCCCGGACTACGTCATTTCTCAGCGAGATTATTGGCATATACGCGGGTCAAAATTTTTTCCGTGCAAGCTTCTATCCGCAAAATTTACAACAGTGGGACAGTCGCATAGTGGGCACGGGCGCGGTGATTTGCCCTGTAGGCAGTGTAAAGTAAGGCGGCGGTTGCGGATCTCACATCACACGTACTTAAATTTTGTTTGGGCTATTTTTCCGGGCGACTTGGACAGACCTCTGTGGATTACTCCAGTTTGGGTCTCCATGAAAGGAACTGCCCCAGAAACCTTTGATTTTGACCCTCCTCAGTTGTTCCTTTTTCCAGCACGAGGCTTGGTTGATCCAGTATTTAGCGAATTTGAGACTGAGGATATTTAGTATATGGAATTACTTTCCCTATTTCCTCTCCGAGTCTGTGAGTCGCTCGTCCATCAGGTTTGCGCACCAAAAGATTCGATTGACGGAGAGATCCGTCTCCCGATTACAAAATTTCGGCGGCTGTGCCTCTCTGCCTACGTCGACGGTTAACATAATCACATCATCACTACCCTCCCTGGCATCTATCACCTAGCCGCCAAACAAGGTTCCAGATGCATGACCGTGCGTCCATGGAAGCGGCGAAAACCCCCAAGGCCACCACTTGTGACATCGGGTAGGTATGATAAATTTTCAAGAAAGACGATATCCGAGCTAGGAGGTTCACCCCTCTCGGGTGTACTAGATTCCGGGGTGGGGCAGGGAGAAGAGAAGAAAAATTGTTCCCCGATATAGTTTACAACATGAGAGCCCAACCTCCCTTTCCCTTCCCGGATGTAGTCCGCCGAGAATACCCACACCATAGCTCGCTATAAAATGCCTCGCAGATCGATCTGTTTGGGGTATTTTCACGACCGGGGGGATTTGAAGAGGGGATAAACGTCTTACTCCCGCCAAGGAGGGCAGTGTAATATACTGCCAAGCACGGGCGGGAAGATATATCCGACTAGAAGTATCCTGCTTTCATCAATAGCCAAGAATCTATCTGCTTCAAACGGGCGTAAGGGAAAATATTTGTGGATGGGATGTAGAATCACTGTCGTGAATGTTCAAACAGTGCGACCACAACCAAGGAAGGGGTTGTTAGCGTTTATATGCACAAGAGGTTGCTGACCTGCTGCCAGTAGTGGCTGTTGAAGGGTAGGATCAACGCCTTGTCGCCGCCAAGAGCAAACACCCCCCCACGGCGCCAATTGGCGGGACAAAATACGACCGAAAGAAGAGAGCGCTTGAAAAAAGTGTCAGGTACCCTTGAAATCTTTCACAGAAGATCTGCCAGAGCTAAATGGAAGCAGGATACATGGGTTGTGCAGAAAGAGCGCCAGAAGGCTTTTTGGAAAGGTTTTGAGGTTGTAACAAAGTTGGCTTAGTCAGACACGCTAGGTGTTTGGGCTTAGGCCTTGCCAAGGAAGCGCCTGTGGTTGGAGGACGGCGATTGGTCAGGACCCGTGGACTCCTGCCAAACCTCGGGAAGCTACCGCGAGCCAATCACGGCGGCGAAACAGCCCCTTCACCTGCAGCGTGGAAGCAGCAATAGCTGGATCTGCGATCTGCTGCGGCCATTGTGTTTGTTCGTTTGAAGCTTGTTGAGCCAAGATCAACAAATATGGACTGCGGCGCCTACATTGCGACGTTTGCAGTGTCAGCCGGGCGGGCGAATGGCCTCGTACCGCTCGCAGGTGCTTCTTCCATGACGCCGGCGTCGTCTAACTCCTACAGGGGGTACCAAGATGCACAGCCCCGATGCTATTCCATCAGTCCCCACACCAGCCTTCAACCAGGCTGGACAGAAGAACTTCGCCTTCTGTTGGTTTTGCCTTTTGTATTTTATAATTAACATGAGTTCGCTATGAATATCTTCCAAGACTATTTTTTTGTTCATATTTTCGCGACCTCGTCGATCACATATCCCTTGTTCAACTTACTTAATTTTCTGAATCTTCTTCCATAATCCCCTGGCTTACTGTCTACACAAGGAGGAGGGTATAAAGACCTCCTTTTCGCCTGTGGTTTTTCCAGCCACCGCGCCCAATGGCGAACAATAATAACAGATTGTTGGCTCCTCCAATACACATCAATACTTCGGTATGCTGGTACTCGATTTCATTATTTCTGAGTGTGAATATGATACTGACATGTAGCCAAAGCTATCCAACACATCAACTTCGGATTCGAGTTACAATGAGGATGCTATCTCGATAGATCGACCCACCACACGGAATAACGATGGCTCATTCCTCATCCCTAACAGTCCCGGCTCTATGGGCGGTGAAACCCTTCGTTCACGTTCCGGCTCGTTTCTCTCAAATGTAGAGACTCTGAGATCTAGAGCCGGGTCTACGGCCCGCTCGCATTCGCCAGAGAAAGGGGCAGCCGACTACGATGACGTCCCATTATCAGAAGCTCTTAATCCAGATCTACGAAATATCGCAGATTTCCAAGTGGAAAATAATCCTTTCGCCTTTTCTCCCGGTCAGCTGAATAAAATGTTAAATCCCAAGTCTCTCAAAGCATTTGTAGCGCTTGGAGGCCTGAGGGGTTTGGAGCGCGGGTTACGAACGGATTTGACGTCGGGATTGTCGATCGATGAAAGCAGACTAGAAGGGACCGTTTCTTTTGAAGAAGCCACCAAACAATCTTCCTCGGGTAAATATCCAGAGACGAAACGCGAATTAGCTAAAATGCCCACGGAGTCTGGTTTCTCAGTTCAATCACGGTTTACAGATCGGCTACGGGTTTATCAGTCTAATAAACTACCGGAAAGACAGGCAGATGGGTTTTTGATTCTTCTCTGGAGGGCTTATAACGACAAAATCATTATCCTACTCACCATTGCCGCTATTGTATCCCTCGCTCTAGGCCTCTACGAGACATTTAGCGGAGGATCGCAGGTTGACTGGATTGAAGGTGTTGCCATTTGCGTTGCTATTTTAATCGTCACACTTGTCACGGCTGCGAATGATTGGCAAAAGGAAAGGCAGTTTGTCCAACTGAACAGGAGGGTTCGTATTATTTCCTGGTGTTTTCATTGTATAATTTCAATGGTTTTATACTGACAAGGCACCAGAAAAATGACCGCCAAGTCAAAGTTATCCGTTCAGGGAAATCGGTCATGGTTTCGATTCACGACATCACAGTGGGCGATGTCGTCCACCTGGAGCCAGGTGATGCGATCCCCGCGGATGGTGTTTTCCTTACCGGTCATGGTGTCAAATGCGACGAATCATCTGCCACTGGAGAATCGGACCAAATGAAGAAAACCCCTGGAGACGAGGTGTGGCAGCGCATCATGGATGGCACAGCTACAAAGAAACTCGACCCGTTTATTATTTCTGGAAGCAAGGTTCTTGAAGGCGTCGGCACCTATCTCGTCACCAGCGTTGGACCCAATTCTACTTACGGCAAAATCATGATGTCGCTACAAACTTCGAACGATCCCACCCCTCTCCAAGTTAAGCTTGGAAGACTTGCTAATTGGATTGGAGGTCTTGGAACTGCGTACGTGCCTCCACATGCTCCAGTCTCTGTTCTTGATACTGAGCACTTTCACTAACCTAAATCTATAGCGCGGCTGTTACTTTGTTTATGGTCCTTCTCATTCGCTTCCTTGTCCAGCTCTCTGATAATCCAGGAACTGCGGCGCACAAAGGCAAAGAATTCCTACATATTTTAATCGTCGCAGTCACAGTTATTGTTGTTGCAATTCCAGGTAGGCATTAAGTTATTCTATTCCAACCTCAAGTAGAAGCACCTTTCTAACATTCTATTACTAGAGGGCCTTCCGTTGGCTGTCACCTTAGCCCTGGCATTCGCCACCAAGCGCATGGTTAAGGAAAACAACCTTGTACGCATCCTGCGTGCCTGCGAAACAATGGGAAATGCAACTGTTATTTGCTCCGACAAGACCGGTACTCTCACCCAGAACAAGATGACGGTTGTGGCAGGAACTGTTGGCATCGATACTAGTTTCAACCAGGTTTCGGAGAATGGCGAAGAACTTCCAAACATGGCGGATAAACTAAAGAGCTTTCCTGCTCCCATTAGGAGTCTTCTCGTCAAAGGCATTGCTCTCAACTCTACTGCTTTCGAAGGCGAAGAAAACGGGCAACGAGTCTTTATCGGAAGCAAAACAGAGGTTGCTATGCTTAACCTTGCGCAGAACTACCTTGGGCTGGTGAATGTAGCTGAGGAGCGTTCTAATGCCGAAGTTGCTCAGCTCATTCCTTTCGACTCTGCGCGCAAGTGTATGGGTGTCGTTGTACGCCAGCCATCCGGAGAATATCGCCTTCACGTCAAGGGTGCCGCAGAAATACTACTTGGTCAATCCAGCAAGGTAATCTCGATCACCTCGGATAATCGGAACACTTTGGAAACCCTCTCGGAGAGCTCGCGGAATATGATTCTTGACACCATCCACACGTACTCCAAGCGTTCTCTTCGTAACATCGGCATGGTGTACAAAGATTTCGAATCGTGGCCACCAGCAGGTGCGAAGACTATGGAGGATGAGCGTTCCATGGCTGACTTTAATGACATCTTTCATGACATGAACTGGGTTGGTGTCGTTGGTATTCAAGACCCTCTGAGACCTGAGGTTCCGGCTGCTATTCAGAAGTGCAATATGGCCGGAGTTTCCGTGAAAATGGTTACAGGTTTGTACAGTTCCCCCTTATCTACCCAAAGCTTGCTTATGGTTTGGTTACCAGAAGTTAATACTAAGAATTCTAATTTGTAGGTGACAATATTACCACGGCTATTGCTATCGCCACGGAATGCGGCATCAAAACTCCCGAAGGCATCGCCATGGAAGGACCCAAATTTCGACAACTCGCGGATGAGGAGATGGATAGAATTCTTCCGAATCTGCAAGTCCTAGCTCGTTCTTCTCCAGAAGACAAGCGAATCCTGGTTGCACGACTGAAGCATCTCGGGGAGACTGTCGCTGTTACTGGTGATGGAACTAACGATGGACCAGCCCTTAAGACCGCTGATGTGGGATTTTCCATGGGCATTGCGGGTACAGAAGTTGCCAAAGAAGCCAGTTCGATTATTCTGTTGGACGACAACTTTAAGTCCATTGTCACTGCTATCGCGTGGGGACGAGCGGTAAACGACGCCGTTGCAAAATTCCTTCAGTTCCAAATTACCGTCAACATTACTGCCGTTTTCCTGACATTCGTGTCCGCCGTCTCAAACAGCAATAACGAGAGTGTATTGAAACCGGTACAACTGTTATGGGTTAATCTCATCATGGACACCTTCGCTGCATTGGCACTCGCTACTGATGCTCCCACGGAGAAAATCCTGGATCGAAAACCCACTCCAAAATCCGCCCCCCTCTTCACAACAACAATGTGGAAAATGATTATCGGACAAACCATCTACCAGCTCGCTGTGACTTACACTCTCTACTTCGGCGGTGCCCGCATCTTTAACTACGACCTGAGCGACCAAGTAGTTAAGGAGAAGCTGGACACAGTTGTCTTCAACACCTTCGTCTGGATGCAGATTTTCAACGAATTCAACAACCGCCGCCTCGATAACAAGTTCAATATTTTTGAGGGTATACTCAAAAACTACTACTTCATCGGCATTAATTGCCTCATGTTCGGGGGGCAAATCATGATCATCTTCGTCGGCGGCTCTGCACTTTCCGTGCGACCTATCGATGGCATCCAGTGGCTCATTTGCATCCTCTGCGCCATCATGTGCATACCATTTGCCGTCCTTATTCGCTGCTTCCCCGACCCGTGGTTCAAGGTCATGTTCGATGCTGTCGTGGGCACTATATATACCATCTGGAGACCTATTAGCAAGGGCCTCAGCACCGTATTTTCTCCAGTGCGTAAGGGATTCCGTGCCATCGGCCGTTTCTTCTCGCGGATGTCGTCGAAAATCTCTGGACAGAGACCTCCGGCGGCTGAAAGGGAGCAGGACGACGAAGAGGCTGCTGGTTCGGAAGCGAAGGAGGCCCCTCCCACAGCCGCATCGAATGTCGCCGTTCCTGCGATTACGTTGTCTGGCAGCTAAGCCCTTATTGATTTTCCTTCCTTTCGTTTTTTTTTTTACGTTGCAATGCTGGGTGATTATTTTGTGTTATTTAGCGTGGCCTGTATGATTATCTGGCTGGATATTGTCGTTTATTTTCTGTGTTATAGATATTTCTCATTGCATAGCCGCGGCGCTTTAGGGATCCCTTCTTTACATATTCTGGCGCTCCTTTTGCCCAATTCGCATGGGCAGTCGTGCCGGGTGGTGGTTTTTCCTGAGTTCTGGTTTGAGAGGTTTTGGGATATTTTAGAGAAATAACTACAAAATATTATATCATTAATAGATTCAATGGAATGTACGTGGATTTTGGAGTACGACATGTTGATTTTCATTTCAAGATCACTGAAAAGTGTCCCCATTTACTATGTAATAAATACTAGGTCTTTGCTCGGGGCTTGGCATTACGCATCATCCACCTGACCCCCCAACGGCACCCGTGGACGCAACTCAACTCCAGCTATCAGCATTGTGATACCAACATGCATATCTTTCCTTACTTATTCCCTGAACAATCAAAAGCCCTTCCCGATTTTGGTGAATAGTACCATCCTCTCCTCCCGATAATACCAAACAGGCCAACTGACCACCAGCGGGGTGGAAAGCCCACTCACCGAAACCCAGCCTAACCTACCCTCTGCGGAACGATCACTCCCCACCACCAACGGCACAATGTCCCTCGTAAACTACCGCACTGTCGACGTCGACAGCATCGACCCAGACTCCTCCGTAAACTTCCCCCTAGAGACTCTTTTACCAGGCAACATCCCCGCACCCACAACCTCCAGCACAGCCGCCAGCATCGGCTCACAGGTCCGCCAACTACTCCGGTCCGGCGACTCGGAGGGGGCATTGCGCCATGTACTCGACGCAGCGCCCTTGGGCGGCGATGATAGGGCGAAGGAGGTCCATTTAGCCACCGTTGTAGAAGTATTGGGGGGCATAAGGCAGGGGGAGATGACGAGGGTGCTTGAGGGCGTGTGTGCTGGTGATGGCAGGGCGGAGAGGGGGGATTGTTTGATGAAGTACTTGTGAGTGGTGTTTCTAGTTCTATTTCTATTTTGGGTTTGAGTTTGGGTTGTGCTTTGTTTGTGGTTAAGTGGGTTTTGAGGGTGTTCGAAACATTCTTGTAAGTATATATTACAATTCTGACGTTTAATGCCTGATGATAGATATAAAGGGATGGCTTCGCATTCATCTGGGAGCCTCTCACCGTCGAAGAAATCATCACTGTCGCCGCAGAGTACAGGATTTTCGCAAATACAAGGGCGGAATCTTGGGGAGGGAGGCGGCGGACAACAAATGAGCGTACTGTTGAGCTGGCATGAGAAATTGGTTGATATTGTTGGGGTTGGATCGATCGTTCGGGTCATGACAGACCGGAGGACGGTTTGAAAGAAATAACGGGAGGAAAAGACTATTCTAAAGGGGGGACGGAATCATGGATGTAATTCAGGAGCGCTGGGTATGGTACAAAGTTCTCTTTGAGCAGCTAGTAGTTCAAACATAGATCTCAATGCGGAGCATCCCTTTTTACTCGCAGGATTTCCCATTACCAGCGAGCTAATATTCAAGGAAATGTCACGGCTGCTTAATTTCACCCTTGCCCAAAGTCGCCTCCTCCAAGTATATCCTTCAGATTCACTTCTCCGCTTCCACGGGCCAGAGGTTGCTTCTGTCCTGCCCCTTCTTTCCATCCAATCATATATATCAACCTAAATGTAGCAGGAATCCCTTCCCTCCCCTCTTCCCCATGTAGCTCCCTATATATAGCATCACAAGCTAGCAAAACATCTCTTGATATCGGCCCAGCCTCACGTCGCAGAATCGCGTTATTTTCGCCCATTGCCTGTAAATCAGTCATCAAAGCAAACGTGTCCGGATACTCGACGACAATATCCTCCACGTCAACCGTGAGCAGCTTAAAGCCAGCTTTGCCCAGCAATCCCCCAACATCCCGGACGTCCGCTAAGGGAGAGATATGTGGACTAACTCCTCCGCGCCGTTCAAGGTCCGCTAGTTGTAAAGCTGTGCGTAGCTCGAAGAGCGTATCGCCGCCAAACATTGCAGCGATGAAGGGGCTGTCCGGCTTTAGGATATGGTTTACTTGGGTGAGGAGGGAGGGGAGGTCATTTATCCAATGGATGGAGAGAGAGGAGAGGACCGCGTCGAATGTGTTGGGTTCGAAGGGGAGAGATTCGAGAGTGGGAGCCACCTGGCGTGTAATTTTCAGCTGGGAATTGAATGGGAGGTCTTCATCGCGGTAGAGGAGGGAAGGGGATTCGTCGATGCATGTTAGTGCTGAAATTCGACTTCCGATAGTGGTGGGATGCTGGGATGATGACGGCGATTTTGTAGACGGTTCTTGTTCCTGCGATTGATCTTCTGCTTCTATTTTTTCTTGCTGTGGAGGAGGTACTGGCTGCGTGAGTGCTTTCGCGATATTGCAACTGTTTGCGCCCAGGTCGAGGACGTTAGGGAAATGGCGGTTGATGTCCTAGCCAAGTGAAATCAAGATTAGCCATTGAAGCTTTTCCATTGTATACAACAATTGACGGTATCAAGCTAGTAGTTAGTCATTATAATGAAACAGTTTTCCTTACGAGTAGGCGCTCACTCAAGCGAAATGCGACCTCGTCTTTGAGATAGTCAACCTTACGGCTGAGCTCGACATTTCTGCCCGCCCGCTCCTTTTGCAGAAACTTGGTCTTACGATTGAAAACCTCTAGGGTTGGTGCGCCCGGAGCCTGCACTGCATATCCTCTAGTAGCTGCGCATAATGTTTGCCGAAAAAGAAGAGGCTTGGGCAGCCTGGGGCGGAGAGACATTGGCCTCTAGAGACGGAAAGGAAAAAGGGGCGCCAACAGAATTAGGTAGGAGAGAAAGTAGGTATAAATTATTATTATAGTAATTGATGTAAATAATGAAGAGAAAGGAAAGCAAGACAGTTTCGTTCTCCGCGACTCTAAATACTTGGTGACGTCGTTGGTCAACGGCAGAAACTCTCGACCACATAAATAATAAATAACCACCGCATGCGAAATATTTAGCCCACAAATGATAGAACACGAGGGTAAACAATACCACCACAACAGCCCTATTATTTCATGGTGAGGGACTGTATACTGATTCTCACTTTGCGCAGATTTCTAGATATCGACGCTCGCTGCATTTAAAGCTGTTCACTCATTCGACTTTTGTTTCGCACACGGCCAACTCGTCACCTCCGCTTCCCCTCGACGTTGACATAGTGAGGACGTAGCCATTGATAAATGGAGAGGTTCTATTGAGATACACGCGCGTAATATTTCAATTTGGAATCAAACACACGCCTTTTACGCTAGGAAGAGACCCGTCCTAAATATATTCTACGTCCTCAATTTGAGCTGATCGACAGCGTCAACAAACACAATTGCGGTTCCTCAAAGCATGAGAGTGACTTTGCTAGCTCTTGTCAAAAGCCCTGTATTTTGAGTTGTCAGATAATGGCTCGTCCTTTTCCCTACACGTTCATATCGTGTCCCTGCGCAGAGACGCCGAGTACTCCTACGCTGCCTACAAACAGGCTCTCAAGGGACCTTTCAAATCTCACACTTAACGGTCAACGACGAGACCCCGATACCGACGATGAAGACCGAACCTTTGATCCGAGATCATCTCGAGCAAATTACTCCCTTTACCCCCCTGAGCATCTATTGTACTGCGAGGATTGCCATCAAATAAAATGTCCAAGGTGCATAACGGAAGAGATAGTATGTTGGTACTGCCCCAATTGCTTGTTTGAAACACCAAGCAGTATGGTTAGGAGCGAAGGCAACAGGTGCGAATTACCTCAATCTAAGAAAAGAACTTCAAACTAAGAGGAGATGTACAGGTGCGCGCGCAACTGCTTTAACTGTCCAATATGTACCTCACCCCTATCGGTCACAACTCTTGGGAGCGCGGACAATGGAGCCCAGAACGGACCTTGGATACTGTCATGCGGATACTGTATGTGGACAACACTTGATATTGGTATCAAATTCGATAAACCAACCAACATTCGTGCTCAGCTTACCTCATTAAGCAATGGCCAAAGCCGCGGCTCCCCTGAAACTACATCTCCCCTGGCAAACCTCACCTCTCCGGATGACGGAACAACCCTTTATTCCCAAGATGATGAAAGACTGGCTGGGGGGGCTGCTTTTTCAGAAGAAAGACCGGCAGCGGTTGACCCAGAGTCCCGTTTCTCCGCTCTGAAATCGTTTTACAGAAACCAGTTAGCGGAAACATCAACATCTCCTGTAGATCCTCTGGGTGGGCCCGAACTAGGAGGTTTCTATTCTTCTCCGAGTGCATTAAACCGTATTATGTCGCTCTACACTGCAGGAATTGGCAATCTTCATGGCGCTGGTACCAAAAAACCCAAGTCAAAACCACCAGTGATGCGCGAGGCCCTCACACCGGCAGAAGGCCTCCACATACCTGATCCTGACACGGAACAAACTATCATCCAAAAAATGGCATCCCCAGACTGTGGTTGGGACGGCCTTGCGTCTGTGGAGCAAAAGGTCTCTCAACCCCCTTCTACAAGATTCGTCGATGAGTTACGTCCTCTCCCCGTCCTCCTTCGCACCAAGAGATCAAAACGCTGCAAGGCGTGCAAACACATTCTTGTCAAACCCGAATTCAAACCACAATCAACCCGCTTCCGAATCCGTCTAATAGCCCTCAGTTACATTCCACTTACTATCATGCGCCCTTTACCTCCATTCCCCGCCAGCTCCCCCCCAGTAATCCTGGACGCCCTCGAACCCTATAGACCCGTGCAATTCCTCATCACCCTCAAAAACCACATGTTCGACCCTATCCGCATCACCTTAGCTACCCCATCAGTAACCCCCGGTCGTGTCGAGTCAAAGGTTACGATGCTTTGCCCGCAATTTGAAGTGGGTGCTAACAGCGATGTCTGGGACGAAGCGCTAGCATCATCGACAGCGCAAGACCCGCGCTCTTCCAGATCAGGACTGGATAAAGTCGCCGAAGCAGGAAAGATATGGGATAAGGGAAGGAACTGGACGACCGTGGCGATGGAGGTTGTGCCGGGGACCCTTCCTGATTTAGCTACTGACGAGGAGTATGAAGATGAGGATGGTGTGACTGGAATGGAAGAAGATGAAGATGTTATTGAGATTCCAGTGTTTGTGCGGGTGGAGTGGGAGGCTGAAGGTGGCGCAGAGGACCTGGCTATTAGACCTGATACGAGGAGGCAGCAGGAGGCGGAGATGGTGAAGAGGGAGTTGGCTTATTGGATGGTGCTGGGAATTGGGAGGATTAAACGGGCTGGACACGGGCATCGCCACTAGCTACGCTTGGCCCCAGACACATTATCTTGACCCATGTCCTTTTCCCTTTTTTGAATTTTCGTTACTTTTCTTCCGGGCTTATTCGACAACATACCTAACGTTCTGTTTACTCCGTGCCTCGCATATTATACTACCTTCTGCTTCTTGTATGCGATATCAGATTGGCGGGTACTACAATCCCCAACCATTCTCTATTTTGCATTTGCATCCGTTTATACCCTTTGTACCCAGCTAGTCGCATTCTTTTCATTTTTCTGCAGGCCCAGCGTCACCAATTGCGGGCAAAAGTACGGAAAAACTGGTGTCAAGGACAGCAACAACTTTCTTCGTTCATGAATCATCCTCAAATTCCTCAAGACTCATCAATGTATTTCCCGTACAGTTAAGGAAGCTCTTTTATGCAGACAACACGCGGTAGATATGGTATGAGAGAGGGCGGATAAAAAACATGGAACATAAAGGAACAAAAGAAAAAGAAACGTAACATGCAACTGGTAAGATTGCGGAAACCCATCGCTTTATTTCCCATTCAAAACGACAAAGTGTTCCGAACCTATTATTTAGTTCATTGCCCCTTTCCTTCCCCCATGACCAGAGAAAAAAGGAAAGGAAAAAGCAACAAATAGGACCCCCGGCGTTCCACCCCGACCCTGCTGCCCTGTTTCCCGCACCTACATCCTATTCAAAGAACCAAGCGCGAGAAAAAAGAGAGAAGAAAATTTAGTTTAACATTTTATTTTCTTTCCATTCAGACCTCTAAAACTCCGTAGCACTGCTTTGAGGGAACTCGAATCTGACACCACGGCCCGTCAATCTCCGGTAGACCTCGCCATATGCATCGAGGCGGTGATCGACACCGCCGCGCTCCTTCTCGTGCAGGATAACCTTGAGCACCTTGGTGCCGTCCTCCTTTGTTCGCAGACGCTTGCCAACAATCTCGACGGGGTAGACGATGTCGGTAAGGATAGCCTCGTGGACAGCGGTGAGAGTGCGGGAGCGGGGACGCTTCTGGGTCTGGGAGGTGCGAGAGCGGGCGGAGCGCTTGGGGCGGGGGAGGATGCGGCGAGAAGCGATGATCAGGACGTGGCGGTCAGAGAACTTCTTCTCGAGTTCACGAGTAAGGCTATTTTAGGGAGGAATCGCGTTAGTGGGTTGGCCTTGAGTTTTGTGGACTGGTTGGATATGATTTTGCGAATTGCTTAGCGAGCAAGAGATTGGATGTTGTCATACCGTTGCTGGACCTTGTGGAAGCCCTGGAGGAGAGGGACTGGGACAAAGATGACAATAGCCTTCTTTCCGTGGCCGACTTCGATCTATAGTATTCGAGCACACATATCAGTATATGAAATTCAAGATGTTTCGTTCTTCCTTCAGTCCATATCCATGTCGAAATTGCTTTCCACGCCAAATTGTTGTTATTTCTCTCTCACACGAAAGATATTCGGTTTCCATGCTTGCCCAAACATTCATCTCACAATCCATTCGCGAAATGGCCCAATATATATATATCCTCCCCACCATTCGAATGCCCCAACTATATCGCTCCCGAGGAATCAACAGGAAAAAAAAAATTTCGCACTGGATTCCTTACCTCACGAGCAGAGACAAACTGCAAGGGCCTGAGGGCGGCCTTCAGATCGGGAGTGTTGGTTTCTAGATCCGAGAGAGCACCTGCGAGGGAGGTCTCAAGCTCGGAGGGATTTTGCCGCGAAGGGCTGTTGGCCGCGATCTTGTTGAGAGCAGCCATGATTGCAGACAACGGAGGGGATGGGAAGAGCTGTTGCTGCTGCTGTCTTTCCTTGAGTCGGTAGGGAGAAGGAAAGTCGTTGGGAAGTTGGCGGTCGTCGGAGGGTTGAACGTTCGAGATAGGACTTTTGCGCTGCCGCTTCTGTCGTTGTCGCTGCAATTTTCGTGGGTGTGGGATCGGAGGCTCGGCAGCTCGCTTAGCGGACAGCGCTTTTACTTATGAGGTTAGGGAATTGCTATTTACGGAATAACGCCATCCCGTGACTCTGCTCGCCCTGGAAGCTTCAGCATTCGTCAAAGCTTGGAAAATATGACAAGCACGACACCCATTGAGCGCATTTCGTGATTTTGGATAATTAATAAGTTACATACTAATACAAGACAGATGTGGCATTATTCAACCTATTCACAATACTATCTATCACGAAAAAAATCCAAATCCGCAACAAAGATTCTGCCTTGAACTACAACCAATATCACCTAGGACGGTCATCCACAGTAAGTGGTCGTCGGGTCGCATGCACTAAACACTGCCCGCGTGTATACTTCTCATATATGGGTATATGTGATTCTCCTCTGGCTCAATATCCTAATTAGAAAATTTTGGCATGTCATACATGTCATCAGGATCTACCAACCATTAGCTTCAGGCTGCTCTAATACATGGACCGTTTATTCAAAGGTGGCGTGGGCTGAACTTGCCTTTGTGGTGCTGCAGGATATACTTCCTCGCCTCATTCATATCGTGGTCAAACTCAGAAAGCAACTCTTGTGTCCTTATCCTAACATCCTCATTCCTAATGGCACCGCCACGAACTGCAGCTTGAGCAGCATGGAATCGAGAAACTCGGTTGGCCAACATCATATCAAATGGTGTCGTGGTACTGCCCTCTTCCATATATGACGCAATTGTAACCCGTTCCATATTTGGTCTTCCAAAGAGAAGTCCCTTCATTTCCGTCTCGTATCCATGATAGTTGAAGTGGATCGGACGTTCGCGCGTGAAGAGAGCGTTGAATGCTTCGTCCGCCAGGGCATGCGGGTGGCTGGTCTCCCGGCTAAGGATCATTAGATCCGTCACATTAACTACGCGCAGCCGCAGCTCTGGAACGCGTTCCCTAAGTAGAGCGGCTGCCCTGATGACTTCGAATGTGAGTTCAGTGCCGATACCAACGAGAACCACATCCGGATCTCTCCCTTCGTCGGTAGATGCGAATTTCCAAACCGAACCTCCCGCGCGACAGTGCCTTTCTGCTTCATCCGGGCTCAAAAATACAGGCGTGGGCTGCTTGGACCCAACCATGAGATTGATATAGTTCTTGGACTTCAAGCAATGGTTTAACGTGGAAAGGAATGTGTTTGCGTCCGGTGGTAAGTAGACGCGGGCTGCATTTGGTTTTAGATTCAACACTGCCGAAATGAACGATGGGTTTTGATGCGAAAATCCATTGTGCTCTTGCCGAGTCCAGCTGCTTGTCTCGATGTAGTTGATACTTGCGATTTCTCGCCGCCATGAGGTCTCTCGGCCCTGTACACATGGTCAGACACATGTCCACATCACATGTCTCTAGACTTGTAATAGGGACGAAATCATGGCTTACCATCTTCGTGAACTTGCAAAATTGAACCATCATTGTATGAATGATGCCAAGGAAACTCTCATACGAAGGGAATATACCCACTCGACCCGTCAATGTGTACCCCTGCAAAAACCCTTGGCACATATGTTCGCTCAATACTTCAATTACACGACCACCCTGGGCGTTGGCAAACTGGTCCCACTGGAAGTTCCTTCCCGTGTGTGCCAGCGCACCACCAAGTTTATTACTCTCCAGCTCGTCCGGTGAAAACAACCTGGCAGAGTGAGGATTATCGACGAAAACTTGGTCAATCAACTCAGCGATGGCTTTCATAGAACTTTCCTGCTTGCCCTTCTCGATTCCGAATTTCTTCCAATTGGGCAGTTTGGGTGCCTTGTACGATTCATAAACTTCGCTTCTCTGCCCCAGCTTTTTCAGGTCATTTCGAGGGATGATAGCATTGATATCATCAGTCAAACCACCGCTTTCCGTAAATAGTTCCTGTGGCTTATACGATAAGAGCCATTCGTTCAGTGTTTTTAATTCTTCCTGGTCCTTCTTGGCTGCGGGAAGAGGGACTTGGTGGGCATTGAAGGAACCTTCAACAATTTGACCATGGATTTGTTTTGGACCGGTCCATCCCTGAAAATTATACGTTAACCTTTAAAGGCTTAAGATATTTCCCCGATCCAGGTGACTAACCTTCGGAGTTCGCAGAATCAAAACAGGCCAACGGGGTTTAATGATCGGATTTCCCGAACGAGCAGCCTTCTGTATTTTGCGGATTTCAACCAATGCCCATTCCAAAGCTGCATTAAAATCGACATCAATATGTTCCAGATCGTCGATAATTCGTGGTTGATAGCCATATCCGACGAACAAAGCAATAAGTTCGCGATCATCCATACATCCGAATATAGTTCGTTCACTAATTTTAAATCCATTAAGGTGAAGAATAGGCAATACCGCGCCTGATTCTGCGGGGTCAATATATTTGAATCCGTGCCAGGACCTTTTAAGAATAAAGTTAGCTTTTTACCTTCATCTAACGTCCAAAACTATTTCACACTATTTCACTGACGTTGCTGTCGGCCCAGATTCTGCTTCGCCGTCGCCGATGATACACGTGACAATCAAATCCGGCTTGTCCATGACCGCACCAAACGACACGGAGAGAGCGTATCCCAATTCGCCGCCTTCGTGGATTGCTCCTGGAGTTTCGGCATTGATATGACTGTTGGAAATGTCAACATCGTCACACATAAAATCAGCCATCAAAGAGTTTTTCAGGGAGATAGAAATATTTCAACCTTGGAAATCCGCCGGTGGTACTGAACGTAGTGATCAGCTTCGTAAGGCCCTTTGTGTCTCGGCTATAGTCTGGATAGAATCTCTCCAGAGAACCTTCCATCCAGAGCGCTGCTAGGATTGCCGGTGCACCGTGGCCTGGCCCCACGACGTATATCATGTCAAGGTCATGTTCGCATATCAAGTAATTTAGGTGGGAATAGACAAAGGTCAGTCCCGGGCATGTTCCCCAATGACCTTTTCATATATCTATCAGTCAGGGTATAATTACTTGAAACAAAAACAATTTTTAACACACCTAATAATCTCGGCTTAATATCATCAAATTTCAGCTCCCGTTTCAGATATGCGTTGTCCTGCAGGAATATCATAGCTAGTTTCCGTTCCGAGATATTAGTCACGTAATTAGAGAAGTTCATGTTAAAGAATTGAGTAAACAACTCACCGGCAGCAATATAGTTCGCGGCACGTTGGAAATTTCGTAGAGATTTGCAGACATCTTCGTTCAGCGATGTCCTTGGCAGCTGCACTGCCAGCTGATCTATAACCTCAGGTAGGCGAGACGGTAATGCCTTCGGGTTGGCTTTGTTGATGATCTCTCCAGGCATATTTTCTATGTCAAACTAAAATGGTCTTGTAGGAGACTAACTAGCTGTACAAGCGTGTCGATTGACATCAGATCAACGATAGTCCCGTATGGCTCTTCCTCGACATACGACACAAATTTTAATGGACAATCGCATATATGTTAGAATACAGATCCTTTTTTTTTTCTGAAAAAATTTTTTTATGCATTTGACCCGTTGTCAAAAAGCTGGAAGTGCTGGGCTCTAACTACGTCATCGGGAGTTGGCTGATATCACATCACGGTGACTCCTCTACCCACAAAACCGGTTCGGTATGTCATGGTTCTAACCAAGCGGTTGGATCGGATGGGAAGGGACAATGAAAACAATATAATAAACCACGGCGAACACGAAATCTGTAAATATAGCGTAAACTGAAGCGAGGTAGTATGTATATATGGCGACTTTGCCCGGTTCAGTTCGAACATCACTTAAATCCATGCTCCTGACAGATATCAAACCATGGCCCGCGCAATCCTCTCCATAAATGCCGGATCCTCATCCGTCAAAGTCACCGTCTACAAACGTGAAAACCCACCGGTGAAACTTGCAAGCGCGCAAGTAGCCGGCCTTACTGCACAGCCGTGCACTTTCAAGTACTCGAAAGGGCCTAACAAACAGAAGAAAGATGAGATCCAAGAGCGAATCTCAAGTCCGCAAGAGGCGTTTAAGTACCTCTTGCGCCATTTCTTGAACGATCCGGACCTGCAGGAAGTCGCCAGTAAAGCTGATTTCGCGTATCTATGCCATCGAGTCGTTCATGGGGGTGATTTTGAAAAGGAAGCAGTGATAACGGAGGGTGCCTATAATTATTTGCAGGCCTTAAAGGAGCTTGCGCCGTTGTATGTATAACGAGGGGTAATATATAAAAATATAACTTAACATAACTTCACTCACCTCATATGTATCTGAATGAAGGAGCTCGGCTAACCATGGGAAAAACAAAACAGACACAATACAACCTCACTGGAGATAATAGATACCTGTCTCCATGAAATCCCCAAGGCGAAGACAGTGGCATATTTTGACACCACCTTCCACCAGTCAATGCCGGACTACGTCAAGACATATCCTATCAGTCCCGAAAAGGCCAAAGAGAACTGGCTACGCAAGTACGGATTCCATGGGATTAGCTACTCATTCATCACGCGATCGGTTGCAGAGTTCCTGAAAAAGCCGATTGAGTCGACAAATATTGTTGCGCTTCATCTGGGCAGCGGTGCGTCGGTCTGCGCTATTCGAGCTGGAAAGTCAATCGATACGTCGTATGTACCCTACTTCACATGAAATGCGTAGCAGAGCCTGGCATATATGCTTTTGACATAGAACGGGCTGCTTATCGGCTAACGAGTTGTGGTTATTAGGATGGGTTTGACGCCTCTTGCTGGACTTCCAGGGGCAACAAGGAGCGGAGATGTTGACCCAAGGTATGAAATATTCTCATGATAGCTTACGCACCCACAGTATACGCTGACTATACCTGGCGAGATCCGTAGCCTTGTTTTCCATTATACATCCGAAGCAGGCAAATTGAGCCCAGAGAGCACGAAGGATATGCATATTAGCACGGTAGGTCCAGACATATGGCAACCAACCCCTCTCAGGGTCTTTGTCCCTTTCCCTCTCGCTTCTCAGAAGCAGGAAATCTAACTTTGTCCTCCATCCGATTAGGCCGAACGCATCCTTAACAAACAATCGGGGTGGCAGTCTCTCACAGGGACCACCGACTTCTCTCAGATAGCCACTGAAACTCCCGCGACAGACCAGCACCGACTTGCCTTTGACATCTTCGTCGACCGCATCGTGGGCTTCATCGGTAACTACGTCGTGAAGCTCGACGGCAATGTCGACGCCCTTGTCTTTGCAGGCGGGATTGGTGAGAAGAGTGGGCTTTTGCGGAAAAGAGTAGTAGAGAAGTGTAGATGCCTGGGCTTTGCGATTGACCAGAAAGCGAACAGAAAAGGATTAGCGGATGGGGATGCAGTGACGGATATTTCAGAAAGGATGGAGGGTCGACCGGACACCGCAGCAAAGCCTCGGGTCCTCATTTGTCAAACCGATGAAGAGGTGAGAAAAGCAGAATATTCTGTCTCCCTGACCCCGCTCCCGCTTTCCCATTGTCCTGTGTTTTGCTGTTTATCAAGTTGCGACTGTCTCTTTGTCTTTATCTGGGTTAGTCGTTCCTCCGCAAGCTGCTGCAAATACTGATGGACTTTGCGCCCGTAGTTCGAAATGGCGTACAGCTGTGTTAATTCATGGCCCTGATGTCCTGATTCGAAAAGATGATAATAGACGCCATCGACTGCAAGGCAAATTATAGGGCATTAATGAATCTCTCATCCACTCCAGAAAACCCAAAATCCAACTTTCTTTTGTCATCCGCTTAAGTGTCCATGAAGTTGCGTTCGTAGTGGATCGGCTTCATCAAACAAACCCTTGTCAATTCCCGCTTTCTGCCCTGCGAATTCCTCAACTTCCAGTAGAATATCTGCATTGGAGCCAAGAGCAACTTCAACCCAATACGTGCACTTCTGACTGTCTTGGTTCGTCCGTGTGTTCTTTATTGCTGCGAGATGGCGTTCAAAAGAGGGAGAAGAATCTGTGATTTTTGATTGATCAATTGGTCAACCTCTGTTTCTCCCACTGCTTCCCGTGGAAAATCCAGTGTCTTACTAGTAAGTTTCTTTGGAAGCTCGGAAAAGGAGGGGATGGCATTGTTAGAGCCATACTTCGGCTACTACAGTCACGTGCCCCCAACCTATTTAGTAGGCTCGCTT